>CAJNIZ010043688.1:4888-51480 GCA_905231905.1 Symbiodinium pilosum | reverse complement strand
TGATGTTAAGGAACTTGAATTAAGTTACCATAATGGGTATATATAGTAAATAATAGGGTTTCCCCAATATAGTAACTTAGATTAAGTTCCTTAACAGCAACCCAGAATCTTGAAGCTATGCTGCATGTGCGCGTTGCCATCTACAGACATACCTGTCAGCATGGGGAATGGGATACCTGACGTAGCAGTCGGGGTAAGCGATCCATACCAATGATCCTGCACAACCTCTCATAATCTTTATGTACTTATAGTACAACATACCCCCAAGCATAATCTAATGATTTGGGCCTACCTTATATCGAAGTCGGTCAAGGTGCAATTTCCGGGTGCTCCACTGCATGTGCTGAGCCGTGCTGCATCACCACCACAACCACGACCATGACACAAACGGAAGCTTGGTTGCTTCATGCCCGGCAAGCATAAGGAATGCCCTGCAGCAGGGTTTAGGAGTATTGGGGTCATGTAGGGATAATGGAAAAGAAAATGGAAACTGCAGGGATTATAGGGATTATATTATTGGGGTTATATTGGGATAATGGAAAATAAAATGGAAACTACTGTATTATATAGGGGTCATAGGGGTTTAGGTCTTGCATGTTTTTTAGTTTTGCATCCTATGCGGGCTTGACAGGATTCACGTTGCAGGCTTGACTGTTTGCTGAAGTTTTCCCTTGCTCCTTGCGGTCCGAATTTTCACCCGCGTTCTGTTGTCACGTCTGGCTGGCAAGGAAGTTTGTGTTTGCTCTCCACTCCATTTTTCCCCATTTGGTTGACTTCGGGGTTGTTCTAGAGGTCCTTTCACAGGAGGGACCCTGAAGCCACCTAAACCCTATACATCCCTGTATTCCCGCATATACCCCTATATCCCCCATTAAAGGGACCCCTCATCCTAGGGAGCACATTTCGCTTCAAATGAGATGCTAATCAACAAGGGAATCTTCCTTGCGGCTTTTCTAGGGACAGGTTTTAGGGGTGGCTTAAGCGTTTTAGGGTTTAGGGTTCGTACTTAGGTTTTTAGTGATTTTTCTTGGAACCTGAGATTAAGGGGTTTGTCGGCTTTTTCAAGAAGAAGTTGCTTTTTCCGTCTCATCCCCAGCCAATAGCCGGAATCCTCTAATCCCCTAAACCCTAAATCCTAAACTCTAAACTCTAAATCCTAAACCCTAAACCCTAAAACTCTTGTTGTTCCAGAAGTCCCGAAGCCCGGAAGTAAGGGTTTAGGGTTTTTCTTCCTACGACATGAGGCTTTGTCAAGATATGAGAACCCAAGGTCAAGGCCTAAACCATATGAGCTATAGGTTTAGGGTTGAGGGTTTAGGGTTTAGGGTACAGGGGGCTTATCTAGGGTTTATTAGGCTCGATATTAGGGGTTCAGACTTTGGCTCATATAGCTTCATGATTATATTTGGAGCTTTCATCAATTAGTGGCCCCTTTTTGAGGTACCACAGTAAGAACGATCTTTGGGGGTCTCTTCTGGGGTTCCCCTTGTTTAAAGTTTAGGGTTTAGGGTCTACATAAAGAGTGTGGGGCTCCGAGATACACGTCAGGAAGGATCCGAGGGTGTATGGTGAATTCATAAAACCTTGAACCACTCAGGATCCCTCAACATCTCTCAGGGTACAGGGCAAAAATTCACGCAGTGGTGCAAAGTTACTGTCTCCTCAGTATGGGCAATCCCTAAACCCTAAACCCTAAACCCAAAATGCACACCACGGCCTATCCATCGCTGCCAGGGGCGAGGCGCGCAGGGAAACGCAGGGTTTCGTCAATCGACAACGCTCGGCCACGCGCAGAACCCCTAAACCCTAAAACCCTAAACCTTTAAACCTTAATCCCTAAACACCCCCCCCTTCTACCCCCCCCCAGGTAACAGAGACCAGCATGACGCACACTTCTTCGAACCTGGGCTGATGAGGTCCTGCTGGTCTCTTTGAGGTAGTAATCGTAGGAGTAATTAATAGCAAGCATAGGAAAGATTGCAATGGTAAAAAAGGAGTAATAACGAGAGTATGTTTTTCCACATATGCGCCCAAGGGCCCCCGAACCCTAAACCCTAAACCCCAATCCCTTTACAATCCCTAGGCCCAGAGGTTACGAGTTTGGCACGTGGAGTGATTTCTGCCTGAAGATGTATAAGCCATTGGTTTGCTCCTGCACTAGTTTCTAGTCATTCGGGTTTAGTGTTTAGGATCAGTACGCCCCCCTCCCCCCTCCCCTTTACAAGAATTATTAATTATAGGGATCCTAGTATTCAGACCCTGAAAGGGAGGCGGTTTATCAGTCACAGGTCTACATTACCAATTTGTGAAGCCTGGGACCAAAGAGTACCTGATTCGCAGAGTCTTCAAACTTCCATTTGCAGAGGTACGTTGAGCATATTCTGCTCCCAGACTTGCGGTGATAGATCCACGAGCTGCATGTTCTGCCAAGGATGATGACTATGGTGGCGGTGATGTTGATGGTGATGATGATGACGACAATAATGACCTGTTAGTGACCGACACGCTAGCATGACAGCAGTAGACATCACAAGAGCCAGGACGTCAAGAAAACATGATCACTGCATCAGTGGTAATGATGAGCGGGTAAGAACTGTAGCTACAAGTACAACGCTCTTTTCGGTAAAATGTTCCTCCCATATTTACACGCCCCAGTAGAAACCCTGGGTTGACAAGAGTCCCAGTGTTTGGCCCGTCGCACGAGGGAGAAGTAAATAGATTTATCCTAAGGGTGAAAAACCCGTGGAACTCAGCCCCTGCCCCGTATTGTCTTTGTTTTAAGATAATGGCCTACCTATTGTTGAAGACGGCTGCGCAATCTGAACATAGCGAGTGGGATGTGGCCAAAGGCACAGCCGTTGCCGCAGCAGCTGTTGCAAGGCAGTTGTAGTTGGTAGGAGTAGTATTATCAGTTGTAGCTGGTAGGAGCAGCAGGAATCGTCGTCGTCGCAGGAGTAGTAGCAGTGGCAACAGCAGTAACAATCTTTCGAGTAAAACGCACTAGTAGTCAGAATCGTGAGAATATTAACAAAAGCACCAGTACCAATAAAGATAGTAGGCAAGATACTGACATATTCATCAAATAGCAGGACGAGTCCCAGGAGTAAAGTAACATTCGCTGTAGCAACAGTAGCAGCAGCAATAAACGCAGCAGCAGAACTATTCCGAACCCTAAGTTCTAAGACCTATGGTGGATACTAAGCATCCTGATTCCCCTTGGTCTCTAGCCTCCGGAACTATGGGACTATAGTATACTCAGTCACGCAAGACGTTCAGTATCAACAGTATCAGTCACCCCTCCCTCCAGACGCTGAAAGCAAAGCTTAGGACTGTCACAGCAACGGAAACGACCGTGACAACGACACACACAGGTTGCCTGTTACCGCGAGTTTTCGGGGGTTTGTACTGGGGCTCAGGCTTAGGAGATTTGGACTGTAGAGCCTAGTATAGGGCCCCTAAGCATTGAAACCTAAACCCATCCCTAGACCCTAAGCTCCGGAGGCTTGGGGTTTGGGGGTTAGGGCTTGGGTGGTTTTGGGTCTAGAGGAGGAGGATGCTGCTTTGGAGGCTTGGGTTTGGCTTTGTCTAGTTTGCAGGATGTTAGACTGAGATTTAGGAGGTTGAGAATGTTGGGTTGGGGGCTTAGCGCGGTTGGCCTCCGTGCGTCCTGTGCCCAGTGCACAGGCTTGACAGTCATGCTAGTCATGCTAGCAAAGCATGGTTGCAGTTCCATCAGTTCACACCTTGGCCGCAAGATCTACTTGAAATTGTTTACAAGAAAAACGTCAGCTGCCAACATCACATCACGTGTGTGGTCATGCTGCCATCAAGGAAAGAACTAGGAGTTAGCGGATGCTGAGAAACATCAGTATATTCCGGCTACTGCTACTGTTCCTGCTCCTCCGCTACTACTGCTGCTGCTGCTGCTGCTGCTGCTACTGCCACTGCCACTGCTGCCCCTGCTGCTATTACTACGATTACTTCTACTACTACTTCTACTACTACTACTACTGCTGCTGCTACTAGTACTACTGCTGCTACTACTACTACTACTACTACTACAACTACTATTACTACTTCTATACTTCTAATTCTACTACTACTACTACTACTACTACTGCTACTACTACGACGACGACGACGACGACGACGACGACCACGGCGGCGGCGGCGGCGACGACGACGACGACGACGACCACCACCATTAGCAGCATCTGCGATCTTATCACTACACTACGGCTACTACGCTGCCGCTCACGGCTGCTACGACCATGTCGGCTTCAACGACGATGGCAGCGGTGAGGATGATGGCTGGACGACGACGAGGACCAAGACTCGGACGACCAGGACGACACGACGATGACGACTACGACCAAGACTGGCTTTAACTGCTAGCAGTGTTGTGGTAGTTTCCCAAAAGAGGGTGACCCCACTAGAGAGTCCAAAATACTACAACCCTTCTTATAGGGATCCCCCAAAGGGTACCCCTAATTTTGAGGACCCTCCATATCATTATTTCACAAGCTGGAAAGGAGTGCGATCCTCATTTTGTACCTTGTGGTGCTCTGCAAATAACGGATAGCGAGCATTCCTTGCTGTCGTTGCTGGATAGTCCTTGCAGCAGCCTGTTCAAATCTGTTGCAAGACGTCATTGTGATTATTCCGGTCCGCATACTCACCCATCATACAGACGTCATCCTAAGTCCTACACCGTAGCTACAGTGAGACAGTGTGCTAACAGCCATAAACCAGATTCCGAAGCCTTGAGACATCAGTAGTGTGGACAGGCACCACGGTGACGCACACGGAAACCACCGCAACAGCCACGGAGACCATGACAACCAGCAGTACGGCCACCGGCACCTCTTCCGCTTCTGAAGCTTTAGGGCTTGAGGGATCAGGGTGGATGCTGCGTCGACTTGTGAGCCCTGTAAGCAAATCTCCCTGTAAGTCCGTTAAGCCTCCTTGTAACTGCAGCTCCTGGCTAGGCCGCTTGTCGCCCTACTTACTATCTTGGGGGCCGCACCCTTCAGAGAGTTTAAGGCTTTAGCTTTGAAAACTTCATGGTGTTGCAGTGGTTAGAGGGGTCTTGGGGTTTGCATACTTTAGGGGCCGGAAGGCTTCAGCATTCAGATCTTTTGGAAGCATCAGGAACCCACCCCACCCTGGCAGTAGTAAATGTTCCCAAACTGGAACCATCATACAAGGTTGCGGGGTGGATGTCTACTAGTGGTGGCTTGGGTGGGTCATCATGAGCGGGGGGAAGTATCAACACCTGATCAGGGCTCGTATACATTATGATTCTGATTGCAGCTTTTGAGTCGGAGCGGTTGATCAAGCTGCCGATGGTTTGAGGATAGGATCCTTTCAGAAGCCTGAACAGCTGTTGTACGACAAGAGTATAACATGACCCCAAAACCTTACTCTAACTATTTAGGCCACGGCATTGCCCTGTTTTTTCGCGTTCGCCGAAGTCCTTCTTACTCCGAAGCCAGAAATTAGGCTCCCGGACATAGGCCATTCAAACCTGGCCTTCGGTTAGCTGGGAATGAAAGAATGTAAACGAAAACGGAAACCTTATAGTGGGTTATAGAGGGATTACCATAAGGGTCCATTCCTTCATTCCTGGCTAACCAAAGGTAACCTCTATATACCCCCAGTTTCCATGTTATTTTCCATTTGATTCTCCATTACGGGGTATAGTATCCCACAACCCAAAACCCTAAGCCCTAAACCCTAAGGCCCTAAATAGTACCTCTTTAACCCAAAGCTCTATACATCCCCGTATAACAATTCCAGATACATGAAGATGCAACCTGCCAAGCTGGAGGTTTTTTGGGATAAAACGAGGGTTCCTGTTTTTGACGTGTTTAGGGTTTAAGATTCAGGGGTTTAGGGTTTAGGGGCCCGGGGTTCAGGGTTAGGGGTTTAGGGTTTAGCCCTTGTCAATTTCTGACTTTCGCTATATGAACCATTGTCTAAACTCCTCGTATCCCTGTTAATAAGCCCTATAGTAGTCCCCAATAATCCCCTTTAAGGAGTTTAGAAATTGAGCTTATCTATGGAAACGTGAGCGCGGAACACGTGGGAATGAGGGAGTTTGGGGGAGCTCATCCGCCTGTCTGGGGGCCCTCCTTTCTTTACCTGGGATAAGGGTTTAGGGTTAAGGGTCTGGGGTTTAGGGCGTGCAGGGATTCTGTTCGAAGCCGCAGGGTAAGGAAGCATAGCTAAGAGCCCCGGAAGGCAAAGGGCTTCTTGTCGTTGCTGTGGGCTCATCCGAGGCTTATCATTCTTGAGTCCTAAAACTTAAACCCTAAACACCCTAAACCCCAAACCAGAAGCCATAAACACCCCAAACCCTAAGCACCCTAAACCCTAAACTCTACCTGAACCCTTGGCCCTAAACCCAATTGCTTCAATCCCTAAGTTCATGGAGCTACCATGCGCCCGCCTCAATAGCGGCACCCCCCCCAAACTAATAATGAGGCCTAACAAGCCCTCACAAGCCGTACCTGTTGACATGGTGGATATTAAAGGGTTTCGGGTTGAGGGTTTACGGTGGATATTAAGTAGCTTATACCTTGGGAATGATGGTACTGTAGTATACCAAAGTCATGCAGGTTTTTGGTATCAACGGTAGTATATAGGCACATGAGCTATAGTCTTACTTTCCTAGAAGGGGGTTTTGAGGGATGTTCATAGGGGAGCATTGTAGGATTTGTTATATTCGTATGATTTAGGGGTATACTCATGCTGATGAAGGAGTTTGGGGCTACCTGGGACTTTCATCCATGACCAGCTGACGACTCAGAAACTGTCACCACGACGGTCACGGCTACAAAGACGATTACCACAACTATGGGGCCAGCTGCGCTCGTCACGCTTGTGCTGCAGGCCAGCTTCCCTGCATTTACAATTAGACTTACTAAGTCCCCCTGGCCCTCCAAGTACTTGTTGCAGCTGCTGTTTTTGTTTGCGCTCCGATTGCTGATTTTTGCTTGTGCGCTGCCGTCGCTCGCGGCATCACCGCAGCCAGCACCACCAGCAACGGCGGCGGCAGCAGTAGCAGCACCGCCTGCGTGCTCTTTACGTTGACCTCGCAGCGGCAATAATCAGAGACTTTGCAGGGCAGGTTTCATCGTCTGAGTTCAATCGACAGGGCGGCCTAAGGAAACGACACCCAGGGATTATCTGCACTTACTGGGTTTCGTCGTGCAAGTGTGTGCTCAATGATAAGGATTCCCTGTGCTGGTGTGTTTTGATGGTTGCTTTGTGCTGGCGTGGCTATGAGCAGCATGACAGTCATAATCGCCGTCACCAGAATCTTACACAGGGCTTTGTCGTTGCCAGAGCACCGTTTTCATGCCTTTTGTGAAGGTTCGAGTTTAGACTTTAGTGCCCATGTTTGGAGGGTTTAGTGCCCATGTTGGGAGGTTCAGGTGCGAAAGATATGCGGTTTGAAGAGCAGCGAGCGCGGCAAGCACACTATAAACGCGGGATTTGGAAAATTACGTCAAGACCGAAGCAGCAGTAGAAGTAATGCAAGCTATGGCTCCTGACATGAACCTGGGCCTCAATGTACAAAGGAGTAGACAGGTAGCACGCAATTAGTGCCCGCGCTGTCTGCAAGCCGGCAGACGACCTATGCAGATTGAGTCCTACCCTCGTCCAGTCCCCAGGCAGTCGTTCGCACGAAAGTTACTTTGAGTTAGTACGTGGTAGCCCAGGCACCAGCTGCAAGAATTATTCTACAATGACAGAGCGACGCGCATGGTTCTATATATCAACATCGAGGGAACACAGTCGCACATGGGGGCTGTTAATTTCATAGTCCTTTTGGGGCCTTAGGTATTAGGCTACTGACATCAAAAGCGACGATGTTTCCCATGTGCATAGCCAAGCCAGGTAAATTCATCAGCTCCCAACTACTACTTTGGAGTCCTCACCATGAAGATGGGTTGTAGCGTCCAGGTGTCCCATTCTTGGCGCAGATAGGGCGTATACACATGTTTTTTCACGATAAATAGGGGAACTGAAAATTATTGGCCTGGTTCGGGTACAATGACATAGTCTTCCACTAGAAAGCCTGGAGTGTCAGATTGGTTTTGGGCATCCGAGCTTCCTGATTCCCGGCACTCCCATGGCAGCTGTGGGACAAGTACTAGCTATCTTTCATGGGAGTAAAGGCTGCACAATTTAGTATCTCCAAAGTACTGTAATTACCATTTGGGAGTCTGTCACGCAACAGATGCTACTGCTTGCAAGAACACCTCCTTGAACTTATTGGTGGTTAGTGGGGAATAATTGAACCCTATATCCCTAATTCCCTAAACCTCATATAATCCCTATACAAGATATTCCCTTATTCCTTACTACCCGCAGGAAGCCTCCCTCAAACCTACCACTCCTTAGTCTAGCAGACAGACAGGTTGAGGCAACCAACACGGATGCAAAAACCTATGTGGAGGACGGGGTGGAACCTCGGAAGGGGTTTGTGGTCGAGGCTCCGGCTTGGAGGTTCAGGGTTGGGGTATGGCGAAAGCCCTAAATCGTACATGTTAATCCTAAAGCCTAAGTCCGAAATCTGAAGCCTTAAACCCTAAATCCTAAAGCCTGAACCCTAGACCCTAAACCTCAAATCATAGAGCCTAAGCCCTAAACCCTTAATCCTAAAGCCTAAACCCCAAACCCCTCTTATTAACCCCTTGTAAGTCCACATACAAAATTTATGTTCCATTCAACTGTCCATTTCCTTACCATTGACTTGATTCTTCACTACTTATTCTAATTCTGTTACGCTATAATAAACCTCTAAATACCCCTTCCATTTCATTTCCATTCTCTTTTCCATTCTATTCTCCATTCTTGAAACTTGAAACTCCTCAGGCCTTACTACGAGCCTAAACCTTATCTACCCGGCATAACTTCTTGAAAGGCACCTGGAGATCTCCCTAATTGGAAAAAATCGAACCCCGGCTCAACAGCCTGACCTCGTACCGCTGGCCACTGGTCCGACAGCAAGCAAGGTGACACAGTCAAGCCAAAATGGGGACTTGCAAAGAAAAAAGGGGCCCTAATATCAACACCAATGCGTTGCAATCCTTATTATAGGGGCTCGCAGCGGTATATTGAGGATGTACACGGTCCAGGATTTCAAAAACTGGGGGCCAGTTTTTTTTGGGGTGGCATCCTACATCTTCAACATGTGCAAGCCCCAATCCCCAGCCCAACCTTACATGTTCCTAACAGCACCCCAGCCCCCGTGCTCCTCAAGAAAATTTGTGCGCAGGATGCCAGGATCTTGGCTGCCTACAGGCAGGTGATGGTGAACTTGACGGAGCTCCCCGCGAAGCAGGTGGAGGATGTTCATGAACCTTTTGTTTACACAGGGCAGCCCTAAAACTCAAAATCCTAACTTAGAAGTAGCCATAAGCCCTAAAACCCCAAAACCCAAACCCTTAACCCTAAACTCCAATCCAAACCCTAAACCCCAAACCTTAAACCCTAAACCCTAGTGCTCGCTGTAAAGATACTTAGGATCCTCTGGGGCTTCGAGATTAGGGACTGGAGATTTATAGTCCCCCTTAAGTAGATTGAATATGGGGTATATGGGGATCTCATAGAACATACCCCAAGCCACATTCTATCTACTTAAGGCGGACTGTAGGATTTTGAGGCCCTCAGGGAGTGAGGTTGGGATTTAAGGGTTAGGGTGTGGGATTTAAGGGTTAGGGATGTAGGAGTTGGGGGTTTGAGTCGGGGTCCGGGGTCTAGGATAGTGGCTGTAGAAGCAAGAATCAAGGAGTTTGAGTTTAGGTTTTAGGGTTAGGGTGTAGGGTTTAGGCTGAATAGTTAGGGACGAGCGATTTCGGGTTTCGAGCTTCGGCTTAGGCTTCAGGTTAGGCTGCCCGCAGCTAGAGGTTCGTGAAGGTTCAGGGCGCAGAGTCTCAGCGGACGTTGCCAACCTCAAGCCTTAAACATCTGCCAGCAGTGTATTACTGTTGTTAGTGTTATTAATTACTATTACCGTTAGTAGTACTATTACTATTATTGGATGTTTTCATCTAGGCATTCCTAGTCCCTTCTGATCGTTCCAGGGTTCGTGTGCTTTCGGGCCGGACGCTTGGTTCAGCGAAGAAGCTACCTATGGTTGCTTCACCAACGCTCCGGCGCCACGCGCGCAGATCCCAGCCAACGCCACATTCGCACAGGTGGCCGCCGCTCTTAGACTCTGCGTGCATCCAGCGTCTGCCAACTTAGGAGGGTTCCCAGCAGGAGACTTCCCGGCCAGCAACGACCAGGAAATTGGTGAATGGTAACGAGACCAAGCCATGTTTGTGGGTCCTTTGTTTATGCCGCAGAAGATTCTTGGGGGCGAACAAATCGCCACCTTTCCCTTCACGGATTGCACTGCCAGTGGCACGGTAGCCAAAGTAATGGTCGCGAGTGCATAGGCGCCTGCTGAGCCTAGCCCCAAATCCTCAATCCCTGTATCATCCTAGTTTTCTTTTTTGTCGTTTGATTCTCCATTATTGGGGAAGTAGGCTTCTATACTGCTATATCACTGTATATGGTACTTTCCCAAAATAGGGGGAACCGAATGCAGACCCCAAGATACCATAATCCTTATAATGGGGACCCCTCCGAAGATGGTACTCCTAACTTCAGGAGCCCCCCCCCCCTTTTCTTCCGTCAACCAAGACGCACCTAAACCCAAAACCCTTCACCCTAAACTGTGAACCCTAAGCCTGGAGCCCTAAACCCTGGCAACTCCACGAGGTGGACGTGGACATGACCCCAGGAGTAATGGGCAACCTTACAGTCACCTACAAGCTGACCATTCCATATGAGTCCCAGGCCTGCATGGTGTGTTTGTAGATGATAGATATGGTTGTTCCATCGTAGGGTTTAGGGTTTGGGCTTTAGGGCTTTGGGTTCGGGGCTCAGAGTTTGCGGGTTTAGGTGTTTGGGTGGTAGGGCTCAGGACTTGTGGCGCCTTGGTGGTGCAAGTTGAGGGTTTCGAAACTTGGGGTTGTGTTTTTGTTGCACCTCAACTACTCGGTGCCGTGCTACGCGTGCGTTCGTCCATAAATCTGAAACAATTTGGTTTCAGCTCATCTGGGTTGCAGACGTTAAGCCCTAAACCCTAGACCCTACTATTAGGGGTTATATTGGGTAATATTGGGGTAATATTAGGGGTTATAAACCCTAATATTACCCCAATATAATCCCCCAATATAACTGAATCCTAAGCCTTAAGCCCACCCCTAGAACCCTAAATCCTGAGGGGTTTGAGGCTTTCAGCTTGCACCCTACCACCAAACAAGGGACAAATGACTTGGGTACTGCCCCCACCCAGTAACAGTTGGATATTAAATAGAAATTAGGGCTTAGGGTCTTTAGGGCATAGGGTTTAGGGTTGACCGTTTAGGGTTTAGGGTATAGGGATGTACTTCCGTTTAGGGCTTTTCTTGTTTTTTGGGAGTGGAGATTGCCGACAGTTTCCCTTCAAGGTATTCCTTTGGAAGTTCTAGAGCTAGGTTGGTTTTAGGGTTTCGGGATTTAGGGATTAACTTTTAATACCCAAATCACAGACCCCAAACCCTACACCCTGAACCCTAAACCTTAAACCGCAACCCCTAAACCTTGAGCTGGAACAGTCAAGCCCCGTCAGCACCAAAGCACATAAAACTTGAGGGTTTAGGCTTTCAGGCGATTCCCATTGAACATCATCAGAACAATTTTGTCTTATGGGGCTAGGTAAGGTTTAGGGGTTGTTCGTAGGGCATTCAGAAATGGAAAAGAAGGTGCAAGCTACTATTTTGGGGCTTCTTTGGGTAGGGAATGGAGGACTGGATCAGTACAGCAGTCTGGATCTCAGTCCGAAGGATATAGTAGTTTCCATTTAACTGTTCTATTCATTTCCTTCAGCAATAACCAGGCCTGCCTCGTGGCAGCTGGTAGTTGCACCATGAGATACTATTGTGTCTCCGGGAGCGAGTCTAAGAGGGATAGAATGGGGTACTAGGGGGATTACATAGGATTATATAGTGTAATCTAGAATCATAGAGGATTATTACGCCAGTAACGGAGGCATCAAATGAAACAGAAACTGAAAAATGAAATGGAAACTGGGAGAGCAAGAAGCTATCCAAATGCAGATAAGAGGATCCAGCAAAAGAACCTGATTGCCCTGCTCATTCAGGATTTATTGTTGATGGATGACATCTTGCACTACCCTGGGGCCCTAAACTATTGTATTTCCTAGGACTTTAGAGACTTAAGGTGGTGCAAGATTTCTTCCATCAACCGTAGTTCAATCGCGAGGAATTCCGTTTGAACCTCGGGCCCATCGTTTACAATCCTGTTGAAGTATTTCCAAACCCCAGGATATCCTGTGAAACACCAACTGCTAATCCCTAATCTCGAAACCCTAAACCCTATAAGCAGCACCTGCTGAACTGCATTGCTGCCCCAGATCCTAGACATGTATTTTATTAAAACCCAATAGGGCGCGAGTTTTTGCAATCCTCAGATTTTCTCAAAGGAAACCAGAAAACCCTACTGGAAAGGATGGTGCACTCACACCCACAGTCTCTGTGGAGGATGCAACTTAAATGCATTCAAAGTTTGGGGGTGTTGTATGTGAGCAGTTATGGGGATGACATCCTGTGTGGCGGAAGTAACACTGCCCGAAATGTCACGTTAGGAGGGTGCTCTGCAGAAACAGGGTTGAGCCCTCAAGCAGCGCGGGTTTCGTGGGCCTGTTGAGCAAACTGTTGGGTTTCCCCAAAACGTCCAGCACGTGCAGATTTCCCACCGTTGTATGGATCTGAGTTTAGGATTTTGGGCTCGGTGGGCCCTGTTGAGGTCTTGGCTGTAGGTGAAAGGTCAGGCACACGCTCACTTGGTAAGTGTTCTTGTAAACCCTACAGGCTTTAACCTACATACTAAGTTGTCACTGACGCTCCAAGCACGCTTTGGGTGGTTGCTGAGCTTTGTGCGCGGGAGGTCAAAACTCAGTGGCTTAGGCACGTAGGATGGATATGTTGTTGCGAAGAGTCCTGCAGAGATCAAGGGGTGGTGAAGGGGTTTGGGGTTTAGGGTAGGGTTAGGTTTAGGGTTCAGGGTTTGGGGTTTAGGGCTTAGGTTTTTTGAAGGCAAAGGCCCTGCGAACAAAAAAACTGAAGCTTCGAGGACACACGATGTTGATCAACTCCAATGTCTTTGAGGTTATCCCGTGGGCTATCCTAACATCGTTCGTGAGTTTCCTCTTCAATCAGATACGTCTTCAGGATGAGCGGCCCTTAAGGAGCTAGCATCCACGCTGCACGACCCCTTGAAGAGAATGTCTTTGTTGAGACGCACGTTTAGGTCGGGCGTTGCCGGAACTAGCGTCGTAACTATGGTCACAGCCCAAGTGCCAGCAGGGTATGACACATGGTGGACTCATAGATATGTCAACGGGCACATTGCGCAGAGCTGAGTATTATGGCCGTACGGTTTCTTGTCTAGGTCTGCAGCTCAGTTCGAAATCTTACAGTAGCCCACCCTTAGGAACCCTATACAAGTATCTCCCACCTTGGATGGCAATCTCGTTCAGGCTTTTCAATATCTTACCCAAAAGAATTAGCTTCTAACATCTAATCACACCATCTCAAGATCTAATCACGATTGATGCATAACTCGTGCGGCACCCAAAGTCGCTTCTCCGGAGATTGGGGACCGCAGGTGGTGCAAGATTTCCTCCATAAAATGTACCCAAACCCAAACCGTAACCGTAAACCCTAAACCCCAAACCATAAACTGTGTATCCTCCTCCTCACCCCAAGTTGAAACTTGCCCATGCTTTGCCCTTTTACAAGCAGACTCGTGCTTGTAGACTTTCGCCGGACCTAAAAGTAGCTTTCTTGTGTTTAGGATTTTCGGCTTAGGGCCTAGGGTTTCGGGCCTTTTGGGTTCCCACAATTTTTGGGTTTTTAGGGTAGTATGAGGTAATTTTCCGAATTGGGGACTTTTCTTTCTAGATCCTCCTGAAATGTGGGTTATGACACCGTCTTGATCCTGCAAGGAGGAAGTAACATGAGGAGGGCCTGTGTAGTCAGCCAGTCGAAGACCTAAGCCCTACATCCTAAACTGGGTTGCTGTCAAGCAGCTTAATTTAAGTTACCATAATATGGGTACAGAGTTAAAAGTACGTAGGGTTTTCTTGTTCTAGTAACTTGATTTACGTTCCTGAACAGCAGCCCAGTGAACCTAAAACCCCACCCAGGTCAAGGAAAAGCTGATGCAAAAGGACGCGACGCTTTTCAACGAGATGCTGAATGCTGAGGCAGGAAATTCCTAAACCCTAACCGAATGGCTGTGTTAGGCGTTAGGGTTTCCCAAGCAAGTGGGCCCTGTGCGGTTTAGGGTTTAGGGTTTTAGGCTAACTCCAATATTAACTCTCCCAAGCTGACATTAAAAGGGCCCTAAACAGACTGCTGTCGTTTGAAACAGGGACCATCTTAGATTCCATGCTTGTTGGAGGGAGGGCGGGGACCTCAAGTTCAAATCCTTACACCCTAAGCCGCAAGCTCTAAACCGAAGACCCTCAGCCAGAATCCCTAAACCTCAAACCTTCAAGCTAAAATTAAATCAGGAGCCCAAGGCGGTACTCAGAGGGTCAGGGGGGACCTAGTACTGGAATGGAAAAGAAAATGGCAACGGCTACAATATCCAGGGGTTCTCAAAACCAACTATAAGGATCTCGTGAATGCTTTAAACCCCAAAGCCGGAATCCTAAGACCCTAAAGCCTAAACCCTAAATCCTACACCCTAAACCCTAAATCCTAGACCCTAAACCCTCAAGCCCCAAGCTTGGTGCACGATCAGCAGAATTGGGACCTCGTTTTATAGTCCCCCTTAAATAGATAGAATATGGCTTTGGTATACATCATAAGACCCCATATACCCCATATGCTATCTACTTAAGGAGGACTATAGCAAAGCTGGGACCAGGAGGAGTCAAAGACCCAACAAAATCCACCCAAAAAATCCTTGAACATGGTTCTCTGCGCTGGCTGACCATGCTCGGGCCTACATGTAGTTTTTTGCAATTCAGAAGCAACATTTTCACGTATTTGACGGTGAAAAGTGGTGCAAAATCCTAGCATAGGAGCCGCAAAACGGTGACGAAAAGAAAGCATTTTTCCACCCACATCGCGACTCCTCGCCCCCCTGGCGTTTTTGGGACTTCCATCTCTTGAGATCATCCAAAAGGCCCCCCAGAGGTCCGCGGATAACCCCAAAACCCGGTTTTACAGTTTAAGGTTTAGGGGCGTCAAGGACTCCATCAAGGACAGCCGTAGGAAGAGCCAGGAAAAAGTCCAATACCAACAGAGGCCTGAAGTGAGGTAGGAAAGGCATCCAATGAACCCAGAACCCTATATTCACCTTAAACCCACATTTTTCATGAAGTTTGGGGGTCCGCTCGTGCTGCTACCGGGCAGGACATTCTGTTCTGCGGGGTCAGAAAAAGGGGGTGTTTTAGGGGTTCTATAGGGTATATAGGGCTCATATAGGGTATAGAGGGTTCAGGGTTTCCAAAATTAGGAGAAAAACTGCAAACCTTGCTCCAGCCTTCACGTGGGGCTGCGGGTGAAAAGTATGAACGCCAGACAAGACAACACATCCTCAAATTCCAACCGTCCCCTACATGCGAAAGGCTTTCCCTGAGTAATGAAGTCCCAATACCAAACAATTAGCAAGGTTTATCCCCTTGCAATCTTTGCATCTTTTCGTCTGGTATGCACCCCCCGCCAACTTTTGATGATGTAGGTGCCTGTTCTTGTGGACCGAACTCCCCTCCTCCTCTAGTTTCCGGAAGCCCTGGAGCCTAAACCCTAAACCTCGCAGACGATTCATGCACCTGGGACTGACAGACTCTAAAGAGGTTTTGGTTCATTGCTCAACGCACTGAACTCCTAAACCCTAAATCCTAAACCATTACTTTTCACTACCAAGCACACTATGCATCTGGGCTTAACTTGTTGTTTGCAAGATGAGCTTCAGTGCTTTTCTGGGTACAATCCTGACTTTGAGGATTTTGGGTTTCTGGGTATTTGGTTTGGTTTAGGGTCTAGGGTTTACCTAATTCCTGAACGGATCCCGGAAAAATTGCGTAGAGCGCCCGCAACACTTACGGGCCACACGTCTTTGAATGTAACTTTTCATACTCCCACAGGAGGATCTCAAAGCCTTAAACCCAAAACTTTAAGCCCTAAACCCTAAACCCTGAAGGGGGCCATGGAGTACACTCCATCAGAATAATCCACCTTTCCTCAAGCCTTGAAGCAGAGAGGTGGATAAGCTCACCGGCGCCGGCACCTACACGCAGGATCTAGGGTGTAGGTTTACACAGTTGGTGCAGGCTAAGGGTTGATGGTTTAGGGTTTTTAGTTCAAGGGTGTACGCTGCTAGGATGTTGGATGTAGTTGGTGGAGTCCTATTCCTGACCAGCTTCCGCATCCAGGTTTCTTAGGTTTCTACCGTGCAAGACATGCGGAACTTGTTTCAAGGAATCTATGTAGAAGCCGGAATCATGTTTCCAGCATCATTGTCTCTTCATGGTCCCTACATTATAGGAATGTAGTTTACCCCTAAACCACATTTTTGGTGTTGGGGCCGCTATATTATTGGGATGGAAAACCCTTCTCCGAGCCTCCAAGGATGCGCAGATGCTTTGCATCGGCTCCCGTGAGCATGAACGGTTTCCTTAGAGGTCCTACTGTTGATGGAGCAAATGTTGCACCACCTGAAATCCCTAAAGTGCTAGAAATTACATTAGTTTAGGGCTCCTAGGTGGTGCAAGATTTCATCCATCAACGGTATCATAGGTCTTCGTATTAGAAGTGTTCCGGTCGTAGAAGCTCTGACCTACCTAAAGTCTCTCCTCAAGCACTTTGAACAAACTGCCACACATGCTTACTGAACTTGACATGTCTAGTTGGCTGGACCATTTTCTTGTATGCTGTTGCTTAACGCCATAAGACCCTCAATCTTGAAAGAGCCATCACACAAAGTAGTAGTATTTGTACTAGCGACACCACATCACCAGATTATAAGGGAGAGCCAAAGAGGCAATTAAATGGAAAATGAGCTTATGGGGATTCTTTATGGTCCTCAACATGGAGTAAGCTGGCGTCCTCCTTTGGGTTGCATTTTGTTATAAACGAGAACATAATCTTACCCTACAGCAAGGTCTACAATAGATATATATATATATATTCTCGTTTCCATAACTTTGAAGAATTCTTTTAGGAGAATCGGCTGTAAACGGTCCTGTAATTTACAGTTACTTCTAGCAGGTGTTTCTCTTAGCTTGCAGTCGTAGCTTATCGACATCATGGTACCGCCTTGAGTCCCTAGCAATTTATAGCCCCTGTCATATAGGGTACCCTCTGATTCTCCATCAGCAGGATGATATATCATTAGTCCCTTAACTCTACATTACCCCTATAACCCCCTTTGGACTCTTTTTGACCCATACAAACCCTACGCCCACCACCCTAAACCCTAACACCTAACCCCCTTGAAAGCTATCCCCGGCTTGCTTCTACTCCATTTTTTCTTTCCCATTAGATGTTCCCTTATTCCTCACCCCTAAACCCAAAAAACGCTCTAAAGGGACCTATATAGAATCCACATAACTCCTTGAAAGGGAGGCATAGGCACCAACAAATACTTTGATAAGGCATCAAGAAAATTGCCAAGCATCAAGAAAAAATGTCAAGCATCAAAAAATGTTTTTTTGGCCGTAGTCTCTTCCCAACTATTTTTCTTATCGGTATTGCTACAAGTATACGTAATACGCGGTAAGTACTACTATTCCCTATTCACTTTATTCTTGCTAATGTATAGTACAGTTATCCTCAATTTTTCCTGATGCTTATCATATTGTTTTTTCATAAAGTGCGCAAGTTGTCATTCTTTAAATTGAATTTTAGGTCCAACTTTTCTTGATGTTTATCATTTTTCTTTATGCGTCACCCCAATGACCCTACATGTGTCTACAAACTGTTGAAGGAGACCTAGGGTTTCCTTCTCATTCTCTGTTGCTTTTTCCATATTTGATTCTTCATTGCTCGAATTATCTAGCCCAGACCCTAAACCCTATGTATGCATGTACTAGAACCCCTATAAAGGGACCCCCCCAAAAAAGCCGATAAGCAAGGAAAGGGACCCGTTATACCTCTATAACCCAAAGCCCAAAACCCTAACCCCAAAACCCAAAGCCCTATATGAAGGGATGCCTCTGGCTCTTACAGGAGGTGGTCAGCATGAAAGAAACGGACACTAATGCTGTTAGCGATGCTGCTGCTGGCCATGGTAATACTGGAGATTTAGGGTTTAGGGTTTAGGGTTTAGGGCTTTGGGTTTAGGGTTTAGCGTCCGTCCTTTGGGTTGAGGGTTTTAAGGTTTAGGGCTTCAGATCTAGGATTTGGGGTTTAGGATTTAGGTCTTTGGGTATAGGGTCCATTGTTTAGGGTTTAGGTGTTTGGGTTTCGGCTCCATAGTCTAGGGTTTAGGGTTTAAGGATTTTGGAGTCCATTGTTCAGAGTTTGAGGCCTTGAGGTATAGTACAGGGTATAGGGCTTAAGGTTTAGGGGTGTAGGCTTACGGAACTTGATTCAGTTTCAGCCTGCATACGCGAAGAGTCCAAGGAGCAATGGTGGGTATACGAAGCTGAAGACATTGCGTAGAATGGACTGTTAAGTTGTGCGGGCTGAAACGAGGATCAGATTCCTCCTGAATAACGAAACTTTCTCGCAGTGAAGCTTCTCAACATGCCAGTGACTAAGGTTGCGGTCACTGATACAGCCGTATTTCCTAAATCTTAGACCTTGCTACACCCTAAACTCAAATTCCAAGCCTTGAACCTTGAGCTCATCAAGCTTAATATCTTCCCCAGCGTCGGTTAATGATGTTAATGCCATTTGGTATTGGTGGTCTGGCCCCAGCCCCTTCCTTCATGGTTTACGGTTTAGGGTCTAGGGTTTATGGAACACGCGATCTAGGATTCAGGATTGAGGGTCATTTCTTGGCGTCAGCGCGGTTGATGTGGAGTAGGTTGAGATGAGCCATGTTCTGAACTCCTTAAAAGGGGTTATATAGGTGAAGATTTAGGGGACGATTATCGCGGTTATTTAGCGGATGCTAGGAGTGTAGACTACCGCTCAGATTGACTTGTTGATGTTTGTCGCTTGACGCTGCGCCTAGGGCTCTGTCACCCTCACTTACGTCTGGTTTGCTGAGATTCAAGGAATGGAAAAGAGCATGCAAACCACTATCATGGGTTATATAGGGACTATTATTAGGATCCATTCCTTTATTCCTAGCTAACTACGGGTAAGTTTTCAAGGAGCATGCTATGTTCCGGGGCTGGGCTACTACCTACGGGCAGATTTTGAGGGGGTGTAGTTTCCAGCACCATGATTCGAAGATTTCTCAAAACGATTTTACGGGTATACCAAACATCCAGCATGTTTCATACACGACGAACCCCTGCACCATAATGACGCGCAACATGACCTCTGCCCTCCACGAAGATCAACTCGTCTCTGCCTCTCGATCCCGTGTTACATTGCATGAGCCGATGAGCCGATCTTTCCGTCTTGGCAGCTACCATCGCTACAGCAACGTTTATCAAGGACGCGACGATGATGACGACAACGGTGATGATGATGTTGATGATTACAAAGTGGTATATACAAATAAATACGCACACATGTCCATACATAACACTATATCCCTATATATTCTCATAATACAACCTAGATAACCCAAGATCACCCAATTAGGAAGAAAGGTTTCTAGATCAACCCGGAGCCGAGGTATCCAGGCATCCACCAATTTTGCTGACGTTGGGGCTGGGTCTGCTCGGCCGACTTCTAGCTTCTGAGCGGAAGTGAACTTTTGCTGCGAGCCGGCTGATTGCCCTTAGTCAATCTCATCACGAGATTTACAGCACACCTCATGGACTCTTAAGGGGGGCACCCCACCTGTGAACCGACCGATGCTTTGAGTAAGCTTGGCAAGACGTACAGCGGGGCCTTCACGTCCGTAGAACACTCCTAGGCTATGCCTCAAGCCTAAGAAGGCGTTGATCATATCAAGCCATATAGAACCCTCTGAGGCGGACACCTGTGGTCTCCACATTTTCCTTACACAGCCGCGGGTCTCTAAGGGTACCTTGTTTTCCAAACCAAAAAAACCCACGGAGCCCCTTCTGTGGGGATCCCCCCTTTCCCAGCCTATGTACACCTGCCACCCTGCCCACGCAAACGCTGTCGGCACGGGTGGCACAATGGTTAATACTGCCCAATGCACAAGACTGGAAACAAGAAACAACAATGCTGCGAAATTGGCGCTGCATTTGGGATCCGATGCCTGCTCATAGCAATGGAAGAAATCTCACCCCACGTACGGGTCAGTGTATTGTCATGCCCAAGGAATAGCCTAAACCCTGAACAGTAGAAAGGGGGTTTCTAAAAAGAAAGTGAGAAGTAATATCCCAAGCCCAAAGCCTTGCACCTTTGCCGAAGCCTTAAGCCTCAAACCTCAAGAACCCCCGAAAACGATGCTGACATCGTTTCTTCCTGAATTCCGGAAATCCTTCTTGAGTCTTGGCGACGATTTGCCATTTTACAGAGCTAATTCTACAATGTTGACAAGGGTTGCCGCGGGCATATTTAGCATTAAAACATAAGATTGGACATTGAACCCTAGACCCTAACACAAAACCCTAACCTTGAACAGAGACTGTACACTTCTATGCCCTTAACATGACAATTTCAAACCTCACACCATTGCACACCCATTGTTCCAACGCGCCTGGCTCTGCAAAGCCAAATCTCTGAGTTTGGGGACTCATGGTTTTGGTGAACCCTAAACCCTAAGCTTTTGTGTTTCGAGCCTAGGCTTCGGGACCCCAGGCGTGGCAAAGGTGTGGGTTTTGCGCACAATTGGCCTGCCTCAAAGGCATTGAAGCTTAGATCCCCAACCCCCATTCCCATGAGATTCTTGTTTGGTAGCTTCCGCCAGCAACCCTAAACCCTAAAGCCTAAACCGCATGGTGAAATTGTGGGTTCGTGTTTGGCTTCAAGTGGTATGTTGTCAAAGCTGTGGTCCCCTTTCGGATACCTTATGGTTTGGGGCTTCTAGTCCCCCTTACGTAGATAGAATATGGGGTATACGGAGATCTTAGTATCATATACCCAAAGCATCCCAAAGCCATATTCTATCTACTTAATTAAGGGGGACCATACGGGTTTAGGGGTTTAGGGGTTAGTACGGCCCTACGGGATTATAACTTACGATATCAAGCGTTGAGGATCTAGGCCCGTGGGCTTCAGAGCTTCTCGAACCTGTAAACCCCTAAACACTAAACCCCTGAACCTCTAACCCCCTAAACCCTAAACCCCTAAACCCTAAACCCCTAAACCCCTAAACCTCTAAACAACTGCAACATGAGACAGGAGGCATTATACATGAATTCCATCATTACCACGAATAAGTAAAATTGATGAAAGCTCACATGTGGGTTTCCACAAATAAGGAGGACCCAACGGAGAAAATAGTGTCTTCTTTGGGACAAGTATGGTCCGATTCTATGTCCCATCAACTTATAGCCCCCTTTAAGTAGATAGAATATGGCTTGGGATATGCCCCATATAGGGGAACTATATATTCGTGTCCTTGGGTTTGGGTCCCGAATACCTAGGGTTAAGAGCTATATTCCATGGTGTAGGAATCCTAGCCTAAGGGTGCAGACCCTGAGGGTGGAAAGCTTCGTGAATTACTGGCTTGCTGTTAAGTTTAGGGGTTTAGTGCTGAGGGAATTTAGTTTAAGTTGCTATATTTTTGTGAAAGCCAGATTAATTACAATATCTATATATACCCATTATGGTAACTTGAATTATGTTCCTGAGCAGCAACCCGGATTATGGGATTCAGACCCGTAAGCCCTGAGACACGCTCCTCCGCTGCGTTTTGGGCTTTTGCCAGCTTGAGGGTGTGGTAACCGCAGTTTTGACACAACTCTTACCTGCTCACCGACTGCAAGCTGCTTCTGAATCTGCAAGCGTTTTGGGCATATCTTAAAGAACTTTCGGCTATCCGAGCAACATGACCTCAGAGTATTCTGAGTATGAGAAATCCTTGTTGGGTACTTTTGTTTTTTGTTGCTTGTTGCGTTTTTCTCGGGCGAAGCCTGTACCTAAATTTTAAAATTTCCAACTCATTTTTCGCAAGCATGGCGATCGATCCTATCGAGGGCCCGGAGCTTGGGCGGGTCGCCGGGCTTTAGGGTTTAGGGTTGAGGGTTCCAAGCCTGTTTTGGGAAGTCTGAATTTTCAGGGACAGAGTTCCTCATCTACGTGGAGATATGGTGGCCAAAATCTCTTTCTTTGATTGCAGTTTCCTGGCTCCTGACAGGTTGATCTCGTGATTCAGCCCCCAAGGTTTGTGGACACGTGGGTTCTGGCGTCCATACTGTTGATGGAGGACATCTTGCACTACCTTAAGTCCCTAAAGTCCTAGGAATTCAGGTAGTTTAGGGCCCCTGGGTGTTGCAAGATTTCATCCATCAACGGTACGTACCTTTCTGCCTGGCACTGAGATTGTAGGCAGGGGCCTTGAATCCTTGTACGCAATGTTTCAACGACAATAACTACCCAAGCCTCAAATCCGTGCTTCTGAAAAAATACATGGGACATGGGATTCCAGGCTGATTAGTTGAGGGTTTAGGGGGCAGGGTTTGGGATTTAGGGATTAGGGTCCCGATTATGGAGGTCCTGGATTAGTTTTTGAAGTCCCGTATAAGCCCACATGTACATCCGCCACTCAGAAGCCTAAACCCCAAATCGGAAGTCGCAAAGCACCAGAGTCATCCCAAACACTCCCCTAAGCCGTATTAGCACCGGAGGTTCCTAATCATTTCTATGATTGGGCAGTCAGGGGACTTAGCAAGTATACACCCCTACAGGTGACAATTCACCCCAGTCATCATTGTTATTAATGTACTTACGAAGTCTTTCTGACCTTCCAAGTGATTTTTGGTCTAGGGCGAATCCAGACGAAAGGAACCCAGCATGAGCCACTTGTAGGTCAAATGTAGGCTTTCAGAATGGTATAAACACTTTTTCATGCTAAACGAAGGGTGGGGGAGGGGATCTGTATAACACCACCCATCGATATTTCAGAATCTCCCATACCAGAGACCCCCCTCTCTGTCTTCAGCACCAATCAGAAAGGAAACAGAAGCTTCTGGAAAGCATCTAATTAGGTTGATTAGCTGTGGCCTGTCATGTACACCTAAGCGCGAGATCTGTTTCAAAGGCATCAACATCTTTTCGCGACCCCAAGCGTAAAACAACCCCTTGACACCCCAAACCCACCTGCTTCGTTCCTGCATCCATTAATTGGAGGACTCCAACATGGTATTATAGGTGCCCCCAAAAAAAGGTATCCCCCCCCAATTTCCTGAAACTCCGATTTAGGGTCCTAGACCCCAAGCCCTAAATTCAAATACTACCCCTAAATCCTAAACCCCTAAACCCTAAACCCCTAAACCCTAAACCCTAAATCCTAAACCCCTAAACCCAACTCAGGGTGTAGACAGAAGCAACCACCGCGCGCAGGGGAGGCTGTTGCCAAGGCCTTGGCCCCGAAGGACAAGCGCGGCGGCTTGGCATCCGAACTTGCTACCTATAATGGGGGTTTCATTGGGTTTGGGGTTTTAAGGGTTTAGGGTTTAGGGGTTCCTTGTTTTAGGGCCCTAAATCCTAAACCTTGAGGGTTTAGGGCTCCTTATTGCAGGGCTTTGGGTTTTTCATGGACTCCCCTAGTACCCTCTATGTTACCCGCCCTAGGTTCCTGAGAGTTTGCTTAGGATATTTAAGCCCAATTAAGGTTGATTGAGGGGGAACCGGGCCGTATTTAGCACAGGGGGTAGTAGGGGAACCCATGAATTTAGGGTTCAGGGTTTAGGGTTTAGGCTATCGCGCTGATATAATCGCTCTATATGGGTTACATTTGGGCTACATCGGAGTTATGTAGGGGTTACATGGGAGCTGATGTAGGCATTAAAGGACGTTACCCCAAATAATGTGAGATCAAACGGAACATCCCGGAAATTACATGCAAACTCGGGTTATATCAGGGTTCATAGGCTTAACATAAACCTTCAAGAATATGGTGCTATGGTATACAGAGGTCATGTACCCTAAACCCTAAGCCCACGGTAACCAAGTGATGCCCGTACACCTCTAGGGTCCCATAGGGTACTCCGATTAATGTAGCAGTGAGCTGCCTAACGCGACTGGCTTGCGCGTGTAGAATAATCCAGCGCTGCGTCTACTCTGGTTATGATTGAACATCTGCGGTATTTAGCGTTAAACCCAAACCCCTAAACCCTAAACAGTAGGTCATAGCAATCTGATACCCGAAATCTCCACATGCATCAACTGCGCGTATCCCCTGCAAAGCTTCGCAGATTCCTGGTGACTCTGCTAAGGTATTAGGCTTCTCAACATGCTCTGGATTCAACGGCATTAGCCAACTCTCCTTTTCAAAGCCTGCAAAAACCAGTAGAAACCGACTGCAGATGGTAGCTGATACATGGCTACATATTCTCCATTGTGCTCTCCTAGAGACTCCCATGAGACCCCTGGTAATTTATGGGAGTGATATAGAAGTTGGATACTGACCCCACTAATTAACGGCTGGATGATAAGTATAATGAAATCAGATAGAGCCCCTAATTTAACCCCCTCCCTTTAAGAGCCTTAATACTAGGATCCCTATTATAATCCCTATTAAGGGGAGGGGGTTTACTAATCAGGTGTCTACATTCGAGCCCTTAATGTGACGCTTATGATACACTGTTTCTGAGTGGGGGGCAGGATCCAATGAAGAAGGCTTATGGGAGGCTCCCCGCCTCCACTGGGCTTCAATCCATGTGGCCTGAGTCAATTTTAGGGCTGAAGAATTAGGGTTTAAGGTTTAAGGTCTAGGTCCTATGGTGTAGAGCTTAAGGTGAAGGTTTAGTGCTTCAGATTTTGGGCTTAAGGTTTACCCTGAACCCTAAACACCCAAACCCTAAACCCTAAACCCTAAACCAACCCTAAACCCTAAACCCTAAACCCTAGGGTTTAGGGTTTTACTCTGCCCCAGCATCCCTTCCTCGGCTACCACACTAAGTGTTTAATGGCAATGGCTCGGAATCCCAAATTCCAAGGGTTAGGTTTTGGAGGTTTAGGGGTTTAGGGTTTAGGTGTTTGGGGTTTAGGGTTTAGGGGTTCAGGCGTTAGGGTTAACTGGCCTTTGGCTAACTGGGAATGAAGGAATGGAAAAGAAAGTGGAAACTACTATGATGGGCTATAATATAGGGGCTACTACAAGGATCCATTCCTTCATTCCCAGCTAACCAAAGGGCAGTAATCCCCGAACCCAATCCTTCAGCCCAGAACCCTTGGATCCCCAAAGCGGCGAGAGACCTGATCCCTGAACTTGTTAAGGCTTTACGGATTAGGGTTTAGGGTTTAGGGTTCTGGCTTGTGCCTCCTAATCCGAAGCCTTAAACCAGGCTCAAATGCCAACAACGGCCGCGGGCGCGGTAAAGGCGCTTCTCACTGATGGAAATTTTGCGTTACCCGAATATTCCAGGTTTACTTTGATGCCCCTAAATACAGTTAAACAGGATCACCAAAAAGCCACTCCAATTTCTGTAAATCTTCTCTGGGTTTTATTGTCTACCTATAGTCCCCCTTCAGTAGATAGAATATGGGGTATATGGGGATCTTATTACAATATACCCAAAGCCATATTCTATCTACTTAAGGGGGCTATTGGTTTTCGGGTTAGGGGAGACCACCAAAGGACCGGACAATTTCAGTGTTTGTTCGAACTCAAAACGTGATTGCATGCAATGACATTTTCAAAATGGCTTCGCATGCATCATGTGCCACCATAGATCTGCAAAGGAGTCTCGGTTTCAGGAAGTGTGTTACGGTCTCGGCAAGAGAGTTTCAAACAATGTCATGCAGATAGAGTGGGTCGCTCCGCACCCTGCGAAATACTCCTGAACCATTCTTTGCAGTCGCTGCCCCGTTCATAGCCGGGGAAGTACTTGGGGTTCCCAAAGTTGAAAATACCTCTTTGGTGGTCCCTATGCTGAGGAATCTAGGGAAACTACGCACATGTTAATCCGGGAAGGGTCCTTCAGGTTGAAGACCTCTTTTGCCATGACCCGAACATTTTGGAGGTGCATAGGGTTTAAGGTTCAGGGCAGGAATGTTGCGAACCGACGCAAGCATTTGCCAGGAATATGACGCAATGTGTTTAGCCATGATTCGGACTACTTTGTTATTACGGGCAGATGCTATCCTTGAGAGGGGTCCCCGCGATACACGATTTAGGATTTAGGGTGTAGGGCCAGTCCTTTTACATCCCAGGGTTTGCTGGGGGCTACCCTTATTTTCTCTAAACCATTCTCCCTCAACCCCAAAGCCCTACACCATCATAAGTCCTAAATCCCAAACCCTAAACCCTGAACCCTAAATCTTAAATCGTAACCCGTAAACCCTAAACCCTAGACCCTAAGCCGCACCACACCCCAAGGCCCCAGTGACTAAACCGAGAAGCCTAACTAATAGAATTTAAGGCTTAGATATTAGGATTGCCCCAAAAAAGGGGAACCCAATGTAAAACTGCAACATATTATACTCCTTACTATAGGGACCCCCAAAGTGGCACCCCCTCCAATTTTGGGACACGCTAATCCCGATAAGCGCGTATGTCATCCCAGTTTCCATTTCATGTTCCATGTTCCTTTTTTCCATTTCGTTCTCCATGTTTAGCGGTAACGTCCCTCAAGCCTAGTATGCTACCCTGAACCCAAAACCCTAAATCCTAAGCCCTAAACCTTAAATCCTAAGCTCTAAACCCTAAATCCTAAACCCTAAACCCTAAATCCTAAACCCTAAACCCTGAACCCCTACCAATGTACTAGACCAGTTCCTACCGCCAGGCCAACAGAATCCGAAGAAGCCTCAAGGCATGGTCTTTGTAAACCAAACTTAGGCCTTCAGCCAAGCGGCTCGGGGTGTATGGGGTTTGTAGAGTTTGCAGGGTTTATAGGGTTTAAAGGGTTTATCGGGTTTATAGGGTTTTTAGGGTTTAACGGGTTTATAGGGTCTTTAGGGTTTAGGGTTTAGGAGGGGAGAAAAAAGTGCCTAGTTTATCTTGGGGGAGTCAAAGCCCTATAGGGTTTAGGAGGGGAGAAAAAAGTGCCTAGTTTATCTTTGGGGAGTCAAAGCCCTAAAACGCAAACCCGCAGGCACGGCAGAAGCCCGAATAGGTAGCAAGGTCAACATTCCTTTATAATCCCCATGTAGGTGTAGTATACCTTTTCCCATGAAACTTAAGCAGGCCTCAAACCCTGAACCCTTATATACCCCTAGCCCCTACAGTACCCCCCAAGGAATCGATTACTTGATGTGGTTTAGCATGCCGGGTTGATCAGCCTTAGAAGACCCATCTTAGGGGTTTAGAGTTTTGGTCACCGTTCCTTTGGCTTATAGAGGATTTAGGGTCGAGGGTTTAGGGTCGAGGGTGGTGTTTGGGGTTGAGGGTTTAGGGTCTAGGGTGAGAAAGGTTTAGGGTTGAGGGTTTAGGGTCGAGATGGGTCGAGGGTGGGTAGGGTTTAGGGTTGAGGTTTTAGGGTCTGAATGTAGGGTGAGAAAGGTTCAGGGTGGAGGGTTTAGGGTCTAGGGTGGGTAGGGTTTAGGGTTGAGGGTTTCGAGTCTAGGGTGGGTAGGGTTTAGGGTTGAGGGTTTAGGGTCTCGGGTGGGTACGGTTTGGGGTTGCAGAGCCTTCACTACCTGTAGCCCAGGAACCAACCAGCACATAGCCCCTATACAATGCCTACGGAGCACCAAGAATCTACAAGGGGCACTTGACTTGGTGGTTCTCCAAATAGCAGTACTCTAAGTTTGAAACCATGGCCAGCAACATGATCCTTTAGCCTGTGTACATACACGGTATACCCTAAACCCTAAACCCTACACATACCAGTTACAGAAAGATCCCAAGTCTCAAGCAAGATGGGCCATCTAGGAAATAAGCTTGGGAGACCCTTGCGGGCTTCAGCGAGGAGACAGGGCCCCACCTAGGATTTAGGGCTTAGGGTCAAGATCGTTTAAGGCTTTTAAGGCCTGGCTTAGAAGCCTACTTCTACAGGGATCCTTCTTCCTTCACTCCCTGCGAAGCGACACAGTAGCCCCGGTTGAGGGGATTGTTGAGTTTAGGGTTTAGGGTTTATAGGGTTTAGGCATGATGATTGTTGTTGCCGTTGCCAGGTTGTTGCAATGAGTTTTCATAAGTAGTGGGGCCTAACTAAACCTAAACCCTGGCCCGAAAATTCGAGATTCAGTGGGGCACACCTCGCTCACACAAACACGGACATGCCCCTCAGAAAAAAAGGCCTTACACAAACCCTTCTGTCCCCAAAAGAGGGGCTTTAATTAATAATGTAAATATTAGCATTATGCTTTTTAAGCCCAGCATTACCCCACAACCCTATTCGTTGTGAAGGACAGCCACAGCGAAGGGGCCCCCAAGCAGGACCCCGGGGCTGGAGCGGTGTGGGAGTGGAGTGGGTGGGAACAGGGTACTCGCACCTGGGTGTAGGGGTGTAAGGGTGTAGGGCGGGGGTGAGGGTGTAGGGGTGGTGGTGGCACTGCTGGGTGGGTGTGTAGGTGCCTGTAGCTGGCCGGGGGTGAGGGGTGTAGAGCTTTCAAGTGGTGAAGGGGTGTAGAAGTGCGGGGATGAGACGAAAGATGAGGTACAGGGATGTAAGGGGTGCGGGTGTAGGGCGACGAGTACTTGCAAACGGCAAACGCGTGACCAAGCTGTTACATGGTGTAGAGGGTGCAGAAGGGCCGGCTCGTTCGATAACGGTGGAGGGCAAAGCAATAAGTGCTCTCCGATTTTTCGGTCACAGTTCCAGGTTCAGAAAGCTGTTGAATGCGCGCACGGCGACGCACAGCAGTCCAAGCAAGTTTAGGTCCTACAGAAGCGTTCCAAGTCCAATTCACATCGACCCCAAACTCAGGCACAGCCCACTGAAGTAGTGCTCGGGTTCCCGGAGAAATTCTAGAAGTGTTTTGAAAACATCTTCTGTAGCTTTTGCAGATTAATCACAGCCCCGCCAGTAATCAGTCAAGAAGAACTTGGGATGGTCCCATGGCAGATTCAAAAGTAGGCCGACGCCTTGATTGTTTTGAATTAAAGAAGCTTATTCTACTCTTTAAACCCAAAATCCTGCGTCTCTAGTATACTAGAGCAGCTCTATTCCCAAGATATAAGGGACTTAGGGTCACGCAGGAGTTATTGTATCAACCATGTTTACAAGCTACATGTTTGGCCCAACGTAATGGTAGGAACGGAAGTGCTGGAAGCACAAGCGGTGAGGGGGTAGTAATATCAGAAGTGACACGAATTGGTGGTGGTGGTAGTAGTAGTAGTAGTAGTAGTAGCAGTAGCAGTAGCAGTAGCAGTAGCAGTAGTAGTAGTAGTAGTAGTAGTAGTAGCAGTCGTCGTCGTCGTCGTCGTCGTCGTCGTCGTCGTCGTAGTAGTAGTAGTAGTAGTAGTAGTCGTGGTGGTGGTGGTGGTGGGAGGAGGAGTAGTAGTGGCATACGTGGCCGTATCGGGTGGGAGTTACACATTTTACAGGTATCCAGCCGACGCCACTGTGCAAAACCGCACAGCGTTCGTGCTCCAAGTGCATACGTTTACCAGAGCATCCATGCTCGGAGCATAAGAACGCTTGTCTTCCAAAGGTATATGTTGACCAAAGCATCCACGCCCAAATCACAGTAATGTTCGTGCTCCAAGCGCACACGTTTGCCAGAGCATCCATGCCCAAAGCATAGTAACGTTCTGTTCCCAGCATCCATGCCCAAACCATGGTAAGGTTCGCTCGCCGCTTCAGATTGAGCACAGATGCTCTCAGGACCCTCTTAGCGCCTGTTTGTTCAGATGCCTAGTTACCTTCGCGCGGAAGATCCCATCACTCTGGTCCCTCGCAATTCGCATGGATACTTGAACCTTTCCATTCTTAGTGTCTTGACTCTCGGTAATTAAGCTTCTCCACCAGAACTACCGAATTGCTCAGCACTAGTTCTGCTGACAAGAAACTTTTTGCCGCCAAAAGCTCAACATCGCTGGACCTTGCAGTATTTTGAGCACTTCGTACTGCTAAACGCATTTTGTTTTGCAACTTACGAAATTCCAAACAACACCAAATACTGAGAGCGCTGTTGATTTGGCATGTATTGAAGATATAGATGCTAAAGAAGTCCACGGCCCAACATCCACGCGCGTCCTAGTATCAAGAGTAATGATAAATATCGTAAGAAAGATTTCCAGATAGAAAGCAGACCCTAAACCCTAAACCCTCATCCCTAAACCCTAATCCCTAAACCTCAATCCCGACACCCTAATCCCTAAACCCTCAACCGTCAGAGAACTCAGATTTCGGTGTTTGATTTCGCATGCAAGCAACCTGTAAATCATAGCAACCTTTGGCAGTGGTTTAGGGTTTAGGGTCCAGGTTTTAGGGTAAGTCTCAAGTTTTGTCCCTGCAACACGGTCTTTCCATCCCTGCAGCCTATTTCGTGTTGGTGTTTGGTAGTTTCCCAAAATAAGGGGACTCCAATATGGACCCCAAAATACTCTAATCCTTAATATGGGGACCCCTAAAAGGTACCCCTAATTATGGGAAACCCTCATTTCTCAACCACCCAAACATACCTTAAACCCTAAAGCCTCAACTCCCAAACTGGCACCTCGCTTGCACCAAGCCCTAAACCTTAGGGTTTAGGGTTTAGGGTTTAGGGGTTTAGGGTTTAGGGTTCTTTTCTTGGTATGATCTTTCGTTATCATAATGATTATACGCGTTGACGTCTTTGCAGCGAGACCGAGAATGCCAGTACCTGCAGGTCAGGCCTTTAAATGAAAGGTCTATGTGAGAGTTTCTGTAAAGTCGGGCCCCTGAAAATTTTAGTTATCCCCTAGTCTAGGGAGCTCGCAATACCCACCCTAAGCCCTAAACCTTAAACCCTTTTTGGAAGGCGAAGGGGGCTGTAGCCTTGAAACTGTTAGGCCTGAGTTTCCTCAACTTGCTGCACAATTCGATGGTGGTGAGTGTCTGGTTCAGGGTTTCGGGTTTAGGGTTCATGGAGCGTTCTGCGGGGAATTCCTGAGTTTTCATTTCAAGGCCACGTAAGGTTTAGGGCTTGAGAGCTTATATACAAAAAGCTCAAGTTTCAATCACCGACTTAGAGGCAGCTGGCACTAGTGCAATGTAATGGATGCGTAACTGTGGAAGTGAAGGTACCTAGATGGTGGGTTCTGATTTTGGAGGTGCTAGAACTTAGTATGGGAAGTGCGACGAATTAACTCATGATACAGGTAACTGGCTTCTAGGCAGCTAAACCACAAACCCCAAGCACTTCCATGGGCGCGTCGTTCCCCAGAAGGCAACCGCAGCAGCATCCGAAAGCCCGTTTTGGCGTTGTGCAAGGCGCTTGTGCTTTTGGCGTCTTAGGGTCTAGGGCCAGGGCCCTTTAAAAGGCCGCTTCTGAGAGCCCTTCTGTTTGTCTTTGGTGCCTTAACAGACCAACTGATATGGTAGTTTCCTTAAATCAGGGGACTTCGAAATAGACCCTCAAATACAATGATTCAAACAGGTGCCCCTGATTTTGGAAGAGCCTCCGTATGTAATGCGGGATGCCACGTGAGGAGAGGGTAGCTTTCGGGTTTCCGCCTGTCGGCAGGCGCCTTTGATAGTCTTCAGCTTGCTTGCTGCTGGTGCTGTAGGGTTTGCATAGCAATCTTTGTCGCTTTTGCTTTGGGGCTCGCGGTCCAGTTGGGCTATAAAGAAAGCAACATTAACTTCTAGTTGCAAGCTTACTATGCTCATAAGTAGAACATACCCCTAAGCCTTCTTCGAATCCCAAAACCCTAAACTCTAAACCGACAGCCCTGCCCTACCCTCGCCCAAGCTAACAGGGAAGCCCAAAAAGGGGCCCCGGAAAGACTACTGTCCTTGTTTAGGTAAGGGACTACAATAGTATCACCCCCCCCAAAGGTACCCACCAGATTTAGAACCCCATTGGGCCTTGTTCCTATATAGTCCTCATTAGCTCCTTAAAATCTGGGGGGGGTACCTTTGGGGGGAGTACTATTGCAATCCCTTATTAGGGTTACTAAGCCCTAAACCCTAAATCCTAAACCCTAAACCCATTTGGGGGGTACTACTGTAATCCCTTATTAGGGTTTAGGGTTTAGGGCTCAAGTCGTGAAGATCTGAAGCAGCTCGCGAGGTGACTCGTGCAGACGGTGCGGTAGAGGTCACACAGAGTCTGAAGGCGCCTGGGTTCAGGGCTTTTGGGATACGTCTAAACCCTAAACCTTAAGCCCCAAACCCTAAACCCTTAAAGCCTTAAGCCCTATGGAGTTTTGGGTCGAGGATCAGGCTTCAGGGTTTGAGGGATGAGTCATGTAACGGCTGGGTTTCAGCCTTTGAGGGACCGTTTTGGTTTGGCATCTAGAGTTTCTGAGCCTGGAGGAAGGGTCTTGGCTGGAAAGATCAACTCGAATGAATCCTTAACCTGTCAACCCTTCATTTCTAAACGCTACAATGTAAATCGTAAATCCTCAGCCCTGAGCCCTAAAAACCCAAATCCTAGATTTCAACCCTAAAGCTCAACCTCAAAGCCCAAAATGTAAATCCTAAATCTCAACCCGGAAGCCTAAATCCTAAACCCCACACCCTCAACCCTAAACGCTAAATCCTAACCTAATCAAAACTTTAAGGCCCACACCCTGAACTCTAAACTCTAAACGCTAAATCTAACCCTAGAGCGTGACTCCCAACTCATACGTTACACCCTCAACGCTAAAGCCTAAATCCTAAGCCCTAAATTGTAGTTTCGAAATTTCTGTCCATTATCCCCATGTATCCCTATATAATCCCTATATCTACCTACATGCTATCCCTATACAAACCCTAAAGCCTAAACCTTAAACCCTAAACCCCAATCCCTACACCCTAAACCCCCATCCCTAAATCCCAAACCCTGAAACCCTAAATCCTAAACCCTGAAACCCAAAAACCCCAAAACCCTAAATCCCCCCAAACCCCAACCCCTACGCCCTAAACAGTAATTTCAGAATTTTGCCCCGCAGGCAGCGCTGCTCGAAGCTGAGCGATCCAATGAGCCCGTGGATGGGGGACTCCTGGGCATGGCAGCTGCCCAGGCGCCAAAAAAAAATTCAATTACCTACAGCCTTTTTAGGGTTAAGGTAGGGTTTTAGGGTTTAGGCCAAAAAATCAATTACCTACAGATTTTTAGGGTTGAGGTAGGGTTTCAGGGTTTAGGGTTTAGGGTTATGTAGGTTCCCTTTAATTACAGGGTTTGCAATATACGGTTTAGGGGTTAGGATTCAGGGTTTAAGGTTTAGGGTCTCAGGTTTGGATTTATAGGGATTCTACAAGCATTACAGGGACATTTCCCCAATGACGGAGAATCATGTGGACGATGAGATGGACACTACTACAGTACTTAGATTTCTGGGTTTGGGGTTTCAGGGTTCAGGGTTCAGGGTTGGGTTTAGGCTAAGGGCCTGCGTTGCGCTTCGTTTAGGTTTCAGCGGAGGAAATCCCGTACCACCCTTTAAGCTTTCTCAGAATTCCTGTTGTATTTACATCAGACTATGTGCTCACATGTTACACATATGTATACACGAAAGTATGTGTCCATGCATATTATGTTTGTGCAAGTATGTACATTTATGTGTAAGTATCTTCCCACACATATATATATATATGCACATATTTATGCTTGTATATATTGGAGATCCTACATGTTGCAAGAATTCAACCCACCCAAGTAGCTGATTTCGGACCGTGGCTGGACAGTCTGGAGTTACCTCGGAACCCCAACCCTAAACCCTAAAGACTCAACTCTGAAGCCCTAAACCCTAAACCCGTGATCTAGATACTGTGGGACAGGCTCTTTAGGGTTAGGAAGCTTGGCTGGGGGTTGAATGTTTTGTGTTCAATGGGGTTGCCCTTCAAGGACAGTGGTCCTTTGAGCGAACTTTCGACTTTCTTGGGTTCCATATTATTTTGAGGGCGGGTAAAGGCTAGGAAGCCTTGAGGGGCCCTTCCAGCATCAGAAATAACAACAATAACAGTTGGCTACTTCCCAAACTTTCCCAACTTCCATGCGCTTGCTGGGCATGCCCTATCGTTTCGTGATGCCGTAGAACCTCACCGCTGGCACTTTCCATGGCTGAACCCTAACCCCTTAACCCTAAATAACACACGCAAATCAGTTGTTGTTGTTGTTGTTGTTGCTGCTGCTGCTGCTGCTGTTGTTGTTGTTGTTGTTGTTGTTTCTTCCGGGGAGGTTTGCCGTCAGCTTGAGCATCTTTGCATTCGTAAGGCTGCAGGTTGACGGTCTAGGACCTAACCCCTAAGTTTAGGGTCTAGGGTTTAGGGTTTAGGGTCTAAGCCGCATATTCTAAAGCTGAAGCTCAAAATTCCATCCCTGCAGGTCCCAAGCCCCAAATCCCAAACCCTAAACCCTAAACCAAAAGATAAGGGATAGTATTGCAAACTCCAAAATCCTACATCCTAAATCCAAAAACCCAAGGCAAAAACTTGAAGCGTAAAGCCCAAAACCCTAAACCCTGGGATTTAGGGTTGGGGGAGGGCCCCAAGCCGCTAAACCCAAACCACCCCTTGAAAGGCCGGGCGGCTGGGTCTCAAAGATTTGCTGGCAACGCTATGTGTCTCCAACTCGGCTCTCGGGGTGTGTTCGGGTTAAGGGTTTAGGGTTTAGGGTTGAGGGTTTGGGGGTTTAGGGGTTTAAGGGTTCGGGGTTTAGGGTTTTGGGTTTAGGGGTCTAGGGGTTAGGGTTTCGGGGCCGGATTGCTGACAAGGTGGACTGTTGCAGTGTGTGAAGGGTTGTCAAGCACTATTGTACCCTGAATATGAGGGGCCCGAGGCAAATTGAGGCGTGTCAACAGAAACGGTTCAGAGACCCCGAACCCTAAACCGTGTGGGGCTTGTGGCATCCGTACTCCGCATTGTGATTGTTTAGGATAACACAAATCCCAGTTTGTACTTCGTGTTGGTTTAGGGTTAAGGGTTTCTGTTTAATGTTCCAATGTTGATCATTGTTTAGGCCCATACACAAGGCCTACCTAACCCGAAACCCCTAACCCTACGTTATATTCCCAAGGCCTATTCGTGGCCACGTCTTTCCTCTTGCGGTGGTCGGGAGGCCGGCAGGGCAGTTCAGTGGTCTGACGGGAGAGTTCCTAAAAATGCCAAGAAGCTTAGCTGTCAAGGATCTTCCAGCGCCGTTCCATCATTGCTACTCTTGCTGCTATAGGTAGTGCTATTCTTATTATTTGTATTTTTTCAAGTTCTGCTGTTAGGCTACACCTATTATTGCTTCCTTTTCTAAATATCTGTGAGTTTGATTACCGGTATTGCGATTATTCTTACTGTCATCATCACATCAGAAGCCGTGTGTTGATCGATTCTGCATTCTATAAACATGTGTACATTGCTTCTCAGTACTTATGTAGTAGGATTAGCATCCAAGCTGAGTTTGGGGCTTTAGTGTGCAAACAAGTTCGGAGTGCGGAAGTGAGCAATGGCATATGGTGAGATTCAAGGAAGCTGGGTCAGTGTTGGACTAAGCGGCACTTTGGGAAAATTCAGAGTGTCCCTTATTGTTATAATATATTCCCTCCTTCCCTGCTAACCCTATAAACCCTAGGCCCTAAGCCCTAAACCCTCCATATATATATATATACACATATAAGTATTCTCTTAACCTTAAACCAATGAAGCCCTAAACCCTATCATGTATTCCCTAATTCCCCCTAAGTCCCTCCAAACCCCCAGTAAGAAGAGCCGGCTTTCAGAACAGAGTTTAGAATTTGGCATTTGGGGCTTGAGACGGCCAGGTCTTGAGCCATGCCCCACATCCAGAAAGGGTCTACAGGATTTAGGGTTTAGGNNTTTAAGGTTTCGGGTTTGGGGTTTGGGGTTTGGGGTTTAATGTTTGGGGTTGGGGGTTTAGGGTTGAGGGAGCCCGAACAAATCAGATGGCTGATCCTATAATTGTACACTGGCTTCATTACATCCTCAGCTATCCCCAGAAACCTTCCACGCCAAACTAACAACAATATGGCGCCTTTCATGTTCTTTTCCGCTTCTCCTTGCCTTACGCAATTCTGAACCCCGAATAAGGCAGAAGTTTTCTCGTTCTTTTACTTCTCTCCGGGCCTTACTACAACACTAAACCCTGAACCCTAAACCCTGAACCCTAAACTCTAAACCCAAGAAGTCTTACAGGTTGCGGAGCTCGCGGCTGCGGCTTCCAAATGCGGCTGCGATGATGAGAGGCTGCAGGGTAAGCTCTGCGGGGGTTTGGGGCTTAGGGTTTTCGGGTTTAGGGTTTTAGGGTTTTAGGGTTTTAGGGTTTTAGGGTTTAGGGTTTCGGCTTCATAGGCTGCGGATACTCCTACGGATCATAAAGACTTGCTTGCTGTCCGCGGTTTTTTGATCACTTTTGTAATTTTCCCTAAGCCTCTAAGCCCTAAACCCTAAATAGTAGTTTCCATTTTCTTTTCCATTATCCCCATACTACCCCAAATATAACCCAAATATTACCCCAATATATACCCTATGGTAGTCCTTGAAGCTGTGGTCAGCATAGAGTTTGCAGTTGAGCTAGATGGCACTTTGGGATACTTAACAACAAATAACTTCACGTATTGTGATACAAAGGACCCTATTCATGAAGACTATTTGGGGCTCGCTAAGCTACCATCCAGTTCGGGCTCAGACTTGTTATCCCCTCATTTCTGTGGTGTCTGGGGTGAACGATGACAAAGCAGGAAACATCGCCGGCCTCCTTGCGAAGCCCCACCTGTGCTGCCAGTCATGTGGTTCCTACCACCATGTGATGGTTTCCCAAAATGAGGGGTACCTTTTTGGGGTCCCAATAATAAGGGTTATAGTATTTTGGGGTCTATATTGGGGTCCCCCTGTTTTGGGAAACTACCATGTATCCTTTTAATTCAAGAATGTTTTTCACTGTAGCTCACATGGTGCAAAAACGACAGCCACTCTACCCTGATCCCTGTACATATGATAGTCTAAACTCCTTAAAAGGGGGTTACATAGGGGATCAGATAGGGGAGCAGAAAAGGGGATTACAAAGAGGGATACTAGGAGGATACACTTTTTTCATATATGTGCTTCAGAACAGCCGCCTGGGTCTGTATCGTCCCTAAAACTGCTCGTCACTGTTCTGGGAGGTGCGCGGGGGTGTTGCATACTTGGAGGCCTATGGTGTTTCCAATACCCTGAACTACCCTAATGCGAGGTACCGCCAAAACATCGGATATGGACATCTACGTCGATATGTCTAAACAACTAAATAGATGCTCCTTCATCAGAACCACCCCCAAAGGATGTCAAGGCACGCCGGGGCCAACAAAGCAGCTACATCGCTGATAGTAATTCATAAGCATTTTCAACAGAATGAGCCAGATGATTACAGTGCATTCTCCATGACTGTGTATATGCCTTCTCCTCAATTTAATCGCCCCCGCTTACTTACAAAACCATTTCCCCCCAAAACAAGAGTGAAACCACGTATGTTCTTATGAAGAAATTAAGTGAAATGGAACGTGGGAGACAAATGTGAGGACCAGAGAGGTTTCTGCTACGAAGGCAATCATTTAAATCCCTAAGCCCTAAAGACTTTAATCTTTCCCATTCCAGAAACCAGGGGGTGAAATCATCAAGTAGTTGCTCAACTATACGGGTTTTTATATGTTACCCCAATAATGGAGAATCAAATGGAACATGCAATGGGAACTGTGTTTGAGCAGAGGTTTACAAGTGTTCGCGTGGAACCTGGAACCCCAAACCGAACCCTCACTGTCGGATATAGTTGCTACAGTTTTTCAATAAACCGAAGCCCAAGAAGGAATATAGTCTTGTAGTTTCAACCGCAACTTCCCCAAAAAGAACCGGATAACCTAAGATGAAGCACCGCTCGTGTGCAGGTTCTTTTACTTTGTCGGCACCTATTGCAGCCAAAATCCTGACGCCTTCACTTGCCTTCGGGAGCGCATGTCATTTTTTGTCTTGCTAGTAGCCCTTGTATTTCTCGCCTCCGATACTGGTTTCCAACTTTGTTTCCATTCCTGCATTTCCAACTAGCCAGAACTAAGTTGCATAACCCCCCTATACACTTCATTTGCCACTTCATTTTACATGTTCTTTTACATTTGATTCTCCCTTATTTCTAAGTTTTCTGGATAGGTTTTGAGACCCCAACACCTATATCTGCTGTTGGGGTTTAGGGTGTAGGGCTGAGAGTTTAGAGTCGAGGGCTTGTAGGGTTTAGGGACACCAGGACAGCGGGGGATCTCTCTAAATTACATGGGTTCCGCAGAGTTGCGCAGTGATTGGCTTTAGTTTCTGAATGTGGGACTTCAGAGGATTCAGAGGCGTATCCATCCCAACATAGACACTGGACCTCACATAGCCCTGCTTTTAGAAGACGACATTCATTGTAAAGCCTTGCAGGGTTCCATGTTTGTTTCAGGGAAGGTATCGCTTGGGGCTTTCCCTTGGTGCGCGTCTTTGCCCAAAAGCCTATCACGTATGGGTGCCCACGAAAGGGGATTTGCGAAGGGCAGGCAAGTCGGCAATACTAGCCCCCCAATGGGCTTTAGGGCTTAGGATAAGCAAGCCTCAGAAAGATTTGGTCCATCAACCGTGTTCATGGTGGTCCTGGTTGCAAGAAGGGTTTTGGAAGTTCGGACCTTCTTCAACAGTGTGAGCGGAACCAAGTCAAGGGCATGGAATGGTGATGCAGGTGTCCTTGAGGGGGCCAGGGGGGATTAACAAGTAGGTCAAGGTTTGAGATAAGTGGGTCTTGCTGACAAGGGCTTGAAATCTGCTTGCTCCAAGTAGTAAATACTGGAATGGTAGGCAGGTGTACTGGTTCAGTTGATGGTGCGCCCTTCGCATAGCCAGGCCTGTTGGTTGCATTGGCATCATCTTTTGGTGACCATCCTTGCTAATGTAAGAGCCTGAGTAAGTACTAACATTATGTTTAAAAGAAATGCTTTCCATCCTGGCTAATGCAGAAGCTTGAGTAAATGCGGTTCTAATTCACTTGTAGCCTTTATGTAATTGTAATGTGCCCTCCAAGCCCCATTCTAATTAAAAACCCTAAGCCCAAAGCTCTCAACCCTAAGCCCTACACCCTAAACCCCCAAACACTAAACCCTACTGCTGTAAGTTGAGTTCCAGGTTTGCTACAGGCGCACGTGCGTTCTGCTTCCTAGAACCGTTTAGACCCCATCTTGCAGATGTCCTTATGAGCTCTAGTCTCAACTCCTTAAAGGGGGTTATATAGGGGATCATATAGGGGACTACTATAGGGCTTATCAAGGGGAATACTGGGTGTTTAGACTATAGCTCATATGGTAATTCGTGCAAAGGCGTTGAACCTCCACAACTTTTTTCTCCAACTCGAAAGCCTCAAAAGCCCCATGCGTTTATGGGGTGTATGAGGCATGTGCGGGCACCCCACGTCGAGCTGCAAGACATGTTCTTGCCAAGATCAGTCGCCTCCTCCACTACTTAAAATCTCCCTAAGCCTTAAAACCAACTCTAAACCACCGGGAAGTGACTTTACTGAGGGGGTGGCGAGGCTTAGGCCAAGAGAAGCCAAACCTGAATAACCAGTACCCATATCCCCTTCTGATCTATAGCCTAAACTCCTTAAAGGGGGGTATATAGGGGGATTATATACGGGAATATTATAGGGGTTACTAAGGGGGATAGTAGGAGTATAGACTATGACTCTTATGATGCTTTCCTTATGTAGTTGTTGCATTATTGTATGCCCCGCAATCCCATGCAAGCACAACATGATCTCTGCCAAAGATCCCGATTCCCTAGGCTCTAAACCCTACCTTAAACCCCGCCCTAAACCCTACACCTCAAAGCCTAAACCCTGCCCTACACTCCTGCCCTAAGCCCAAACCCTAAACAGCGCCCTTGAGAGGATGTGGCGTTAGTCGCGGCAGCGCTGACGCGGAAGCTTGACATGCAGGCGGCCAGAGTTGCGGAATTAGAGTCCATGGCTTGCGGTTTAGGGTTTAGGGTTTGGGTAGTTGTAGAGGTTGGGTGTTTAGGGCTTAGGCCTTTGAGGGTTGAGGGGTTTTGTGATCTCAGCGGTCTAAGGAATAATACTAGTAGTTCTCAGAATTCCAATCAAACTAATTGACTAATACTACTTATAGTACTGTTACGACTTTCAGATGGCTAACAAGACGATTAATAATGGTAATACGCATAAGGTTCGGAATGCTAATAGTACCCAAAAACATCAAGAATAAGAGTAATCAAATTCAAGAGGAGTTTAAATAATTCTAATGATATCGGGTTGTTGTTAAGGAACTTGATTAAACTTACTCTATTTGGGAAACCGTATGAATTACTTTGTATACGCAGTATGGTAACTTTTTTCAAGGTCCTGAACAGCGACCCAGGATAATGGGTTCAGTGGCTCCACGGTCTGGGTCGCTTCGAGCTTAGGAAGGGACAACGGCGCGGTGGAGATGGAGATGTGTACTTGCAGGGATTGGGATTTAGGGTTGGAGGGTTGGGTGGGCTTTGTAAGTATACCTATGCCTATAACGCTTGGATGCCACATAATAACAGCAGTCATCCCTGTTCTTAACCTGTTTTGGTCTTTATTCCTCTATAGGTGGTTATATAGGGATTATAGCGAGGAGTATTATAGGGGTTACTAGGGGGGATACTAGGAGTTTAGACTATGGCCCTTATGGGTTCCCTGTTTGGGGTTTTGCAGTACCTGTGGGGTACATACAGGAGAGCACTACTTTGCCATGCACATAGCAGATCCTTTGCCACACGGAGTCGCTTCGGTATAGGAATCTGGGCTGAGGGCATGCGGTAGTTCCTCCGTGTTTTGCGAATGTCCACACGTCGGCGCATGGTTGCATTCAATTTAAGGTTGACCTTTTCGTCATGTGACCCTTACTGAGCAGGACTTGCACAGGGATCAGCATTTTGACAACCCTTTTGATTTTAGGGGATGTGTTGCAGTCTCTGGAAGTCTTCGTCCAGCCCCTTAGTCACATTCTCGTAGGCTTTCTGTAAACGTACCCTACAGTTGCTTCAATCTTTCCAGTATGTGGCCCTAAACCCTAAACCCTAAAGCCTAAACCTTTAAACCCTGAACCCTAAACCGGGGGCTTCAGATCTGGTGCGGAGCGACCAGCTTGCACAGCATGTGCACGCTGACCTTGACATGGATTTGCAGCAAATAATGGGGGTTCATACCTTGAGCCTCAATCCCGAATGGGTTCATCACGGAAATCTACTCGTAATTTGAGCTCCTTGGCAGGAACCCCCCCGTTAGCTGCAGAGTTTCAGCGTCCAGGGCCCGAAACGCCAATCCTCACAACCGGCTATCACAGACTCCAACATCCAAACCTGGAAAGCCTGTTAGGGTTGAGACTTCAGGGTCTGGGGGAGTTTCCAAAATTTGGGGTCCATCCTGCGGGCTCCTGCATTAAGGATCATCGTGTTCGTGGATAAGTCAAGAGGACTCTTTTGAGACGTCCCCAAAGCCTGGCGTCACCTAAAGATTGTGCCAAATCAACGTGTCCAGGGGGCCCTCGTAGCAACTGACAAAGGTCAATTCTCCAAGGCATTGGAATTCTCAAGTGTAGATGTTATCATCGACTTTCAAAAAGGAGCTAGGCACCTTATTGCAAAGAAGTGTTGAACAAAATTGCATGGCATGTTGGTCCTTTTTTGCCCGGGTGCGTTAACCCTGCTAGACCCTACACCCCAGAGCTCCTTAACCCCGAAGGCCCAAGTCTCAAACCTGTGGACCCCTGAACCCTAAACCCCTACGCCCTCAAGGTCAACCTAGCCACAGCCTTCCATGGCCTGTCCGGCGTCGCGCCAGGGACTTTTGAACCTCTGCATGCTCTGTACATTGATTCTTGTATAGTCCGTAACCGAGACCCCGAGAATCCGAACTTCATTCCCATGAAATCCGAGTGTCTCCAAGGGTACCCATTTCTGAGAAATTCCCTTCTGAGACGGTGTGGTAAAAACAGGAGCTGATCCTGTGAGACCCTTATGTAGTAAAGATGCATGGTTAGGACGTAGTGTTACCCTAAGGGTCCAAGGACCCAAATAATAGGAGTTTAGGGCCCAAATGCTATAATAGTAATGGTATTTGGGCCCTAGAACCCTGTTATTCGGGTCCTTGGACCCTTAGTGTTCTATAGATTGCAGCTGCCCCGGCTTCTTGATGGGGCCAACTTCAGACCCGGTCATGACCGTTTAGGGTTTCGGGTTTAGGGTTCAATCTTCTTGTGGCAACTACACATTCGTAACACGCCTACATTGTTCTCTAGGATCTGCTGTTATCATGGCACTCGGTTCCTTGAATCGTTTTCTTACAGGGCATGAATGCGTGGGCCTGCCGGTGTAGTTGTTGAGGGTACAACCTAAACCCTAAACCATATGCCCTACAACCTATCGAATCCCAAATCTGCGTGTGCTCCAAACTGCAACCAGCAAGCCATACTTGAAGTCCGGGCCACCGCAAAAATAGGCCCAAAAACAGACTAGATTTTATGGTTTTTAGGTTTTTAAGGGACTTCAGGGACTCTAGGGTGTTCAGGATTGTTAGGGCTTTTTAGGGTTTTTTAGCTTAGGGCTCAGGGTTGAGGGCCTGATTGTGGTGCTGCTACTGCAATGGTTGTACCTAGTGATGATGACGACGAAAGCAGCAAACCTTCCACATCCACACATCACCCCTAGGCCCTTATGTGCTACAGAATCTTACTATGATCCGGGAGCCTAAACCCTAACTCTGAACCCTAAACCCCAAACCCTTACCAACCCCCAAAGCATTGAGGCTGCGACACCTCCGGGGGACATTGACTGGACAGCCCATTCGGGACATCGCAGAGTTCCTTTGGGCTGCAGAGGGCTTGCGACATTAGGATTATGGGTTTAGGGTGAAGGGTCTTAGCGATTGAGGCACTTAGGGATTTAGGCGTGCAGGTCTTAGCGACCCCCTTAAGTAGATAGATTTTGGTTTTGGGTATATTAATTACAATAAGATCCCCACATACCCCATATTCTATCTACTTAAGGAGTACTACCGGCACTTAGGGTTTTAGGGGTGTAGGGTGTAGGCTATCCATAGGAGTGCTTAGTGGCATAACTTGGATGGAGATGCTCTGCACCATCAAAGCTGCCAAAACAAGCCTCATCCAAGTGGCGAAGGACATGGCGTCCGTGCTCGAACGAAGGCCGATGCCAACTTCCACGCAGCTGCCTGGAGTTGCTACACCTTCCTGTCGGATGATTCCCCAACGCAGTCTCTGGAAACAAGTTTGAGGCGCAGAAGAAAAGCCAAAGCAGGCCCGACGCGCCATGGTGGCCAACTCTGCGATCCCTGCAACTTTTCGAGGAGGCCTACAGCAAGACCAAGGCGGCTCCACTTCCGTGCTTCGATGGCGCAGTAGACCCCTAAGTACTAAACCCCACCCTTTAAGGGCCTTAATATTATTGGGATCCCTATTATAATTCCTAAAACAAGGGTAGAAGGCCCCCTCCCCTTGAGGGCCTTAATACTAGGATCCCTATTATAATTCCCATTAAGGGGAGGGAGTTTAGTAGTCGCCGGTCTACACTAGGGATGGCAGGGAACAGGTACTTGTGGGCAAAGTTTGTCGTTATCTTGGCTGCACAAGAACCATGGTTTAGACTGGGTTAAGAGTTGGACTGACCCTAAACCCTCGTCAACCCTAAGCCCAAATCCCTAAACCCTAAACCCCAGGCCGAACTCCCGGTGGGACTTAGGTCCAGGGCTTAATAGCTATACAGAATGGATTTGGAGTTTGGGGGGGTTTCCACGGTAGAAAGTTGAAGGCGTGACAGAAGGAGGGTCTTCTGCAGCGCCTGCAGACTCTGTTCCGTCCAGACTGGATACTAGGAGGGTCGGGGGGACTCAGTAAGTAGGTTAAGAATTGGGATAACCAGGTATTATGTGGTTTAATTATAGGGGTTGTAAGTATACTTGCTAACAACCCTGATCCTCCAAGTAGGTGCTGAAAGTAGTATACTAATTATTGTAATTATTGGGACTTTGTGACTCTGTGAATTGCACTCCTATGTCAGGGTACTTTGTGGAGTTCAGGTTTCAATATTGGCTTTACTGTATGGTTGGGAATCAGGCGTGAGAGTCAAGTCCTTCTCGAGTATATAGATAGACGCAAAAAAAGTGTAACTCCTTAAATTAAACCCTAAACCCCTAAACCCTAAACCCCCAAACCCCCAACCCACCCCCCCTAACTCCTATGCATACCTTCGCACATCTTTTTCCTTTTCGAGCAGCGTACGTATCCCAGAACATCTCCCCACAGCTCACTGTATTACTGGTTTAGGGTTTAGGGTTTAGGGTTTAGGGTTTAGGTTACTGGTTTCATCTTCGATCATCCATGCCATGTATAGAAAGGTTGCAGAATCAACCCGTCATCCCAGAAGAGAAGCCGTCACCGCAAGTTCTAGAACCACGTATCCCTATCAACCTTCCCGCACTGGAGGTGCAGGTTCCGGGTTGAAGTTTAGGGGGTTCCAGGGCTAAAAGGGCGCCGGACTTACTGTAGACGAAAACAAAGGAACCCACGAAGTGACTTGAAACTTGGAGCATCGAACCGCAGCAAAGGTTCTTTTACTCGCTGATGAATGTGTCCGGTTCCCCAGATATGCTTGTGACATCCGATGCCGCTGTGATTTAGAAGTCTGAATATATTGACGGCTCATCACACATACGTCTTCTGTAACTACACAGATGTGTTGGAGAAGCGCAATCTAATGATGAGCTTCGGAGCCATATAGTACTTTCTCTACATAGGGGAGCCCCACTATGCCCTCAATTTGGGGAACACCCCCCCAATATCTTGCAGTTCTAGGTTCTGTGTGCACCATTAGAATCTTGGGCTGTGGACCGGCTTTGGAGAAAGTGCTGCAGGTTTTGATTTTTTCGTTGAATGTTTGGGGGGTAGGTTTTGGGATTCAGGTTTGGTTTCAAGTTTTGAATTCAGATGTTGGGATTTAGGGTTGGTTTCAAGTTTCAAGTTCAGGGTCTGGGATTCAGGGCAGGTTGTCATTTTCGGTGCCCGAGTTTTTGCATAGGCTCTTGTGACTAGCGCTCTACAAACCAAACCATAGACCGGAAAGGCTAAATCACGCCAGAACCTTCGACACCTTAGATTTACAGCACCTTCAGGTCCTAAACCCTAAACCATGCCCTGACTTCTACACTCTCCGGCGCCAGCTACTCCTCATCCCACACTCTGATGAGCATGTTGTCTGCGTGTAAGGTATAGTCTAAATTCTTTAAAGGGGGTTATATAGGGGATTATGTAGGGGAGTATTACCGGGGTTAGTAAAGGGTAGACTAGGAGTTTAGACATGCAAACATAGAAGGAATCCCAGCAAAGCTTGTTGTCCCTTTAGGGTCTTGGCTGTAGGGGTTATGCCACCTTCATGGGGTCTGCAAGGGCTGTCATCGGGATCATCGTAGGCAGAGTCCAAATACTCTGGGCTTGTTTGAGGTCCAGGGTCCATGGAAAGACTTGCACCCTCCACCTACCCTTTATCAAGGCCTAAATATTGGCCATTCTGGGGGCGACCTATCCCCAATGAAGGGTACGTACCAGGAGAGTCTTGGGAAGGAGGGAGAATTGTTATTATCCATCCAGGTTTTGCTGGTGCTTCTGTCAGTGGATCTCTTGATTATACAGGGCGTTTTGATAATTGCAGTGAGTAGTTGTTCATGCCAATACAGGCCTGCAGGGGTTGAGATTTTGCCTTGTCAAAATGCATGCAGTTGTCTGCCGAAACATCTTAGATTAACAGTCCTAAGCCCGGTTATGACTGAGCTGCTCTGCTGTAGGGACCTTCATTCAGCAGCAGGATTAGCTTGCGGAGCAGCGCTACCCTGAGTTGCAGACATACCCACATGTTGCGTGCGAGGGATCTGACAAAAATTCGTCACACATGTCGCGGCCATGCAACGTATCCAGCATGGCCACGCAACGTATCCAGCATCTCTACAGCATTTTACAGCGAGAATATCATGAGTAAAAGCCTGATGTGCTTTGTGCGCCTTGATTGTTCTAAAGACCTGAAGCCTCTAGTCATACAACCCTAAACCTTAAACCCTCAGAACAAAACCTTCACGTGACCCACACCCCGAACCCTAAATCCGTATTCCCCAGACCCCTTCTAAACCAAAACCTTGGATTCACGTGTTTCGGGTTCAGTGTTTTGGGTTCAAGGTTTAGGGTCTTGGGTTTAAGATTTAGGG
>CAJNIZ010043687.1:43362-54736 GCA_905231905.1 Symbiodinium pilosum | reverse complement strand
ACCCAGTAGATTGCCTAGGTGGTGCCAAACGCCTTCGACGCCGGTCTAAGGGCGCTGCGTAGGAATGCGCTTGGGAGTTTTAGGGTTTAGGGTTTAGGGTTTAGGGTTTGCGGGTGTAGGGGTTCAGGGTTCAAGGGTTAGGGTTGAAGTATTGCACCTGAGGATTCAGGCTTTAGGGTTTAGGGTTTAAGGGAAAAGCAGTGACCACAACACAGAGTCCACATTTCTGAGGAACCTGCATGCAAAAGCACTCCTGTAGGTGGCAGGAAAGACAGAGACACCTTTGCGCAAAAGTGTGCTTCCATAAATACTGAGCAGCTATTGAAAGTTTCCCTAAACCCCAAGTAAGGGCTGAAGAACTTTAGGCAGTACAACTGCAATTCTGAGATGCGGGGCCATTCTGAAGCCTGAGATGGGTGTCGAAATGTTTTCTAAAGACCAGGCATTTGGCAAGGTGTTGGCATTTATGGTTTGGGGCTTTGGGGCATTCATTAATGAGATTAATATCATCAAGGCCACTAATGTTTGCAGATTAGATTGGAACGTGTGACCCCTGGCACAATCGACGAGTAGGTTTGTTCTGCAGTTTCTGGCCGGCTCTTCTGTGCTCCCCACATCCGTTCGACCGCAAACTCGGCACTCTTGGTCCTTAAGCCCATCTTCGAATTGCAGGCCCTAAGCCCTAGGCGTCTCAAAATTCGGGACGCAGGCCGGCAGTTTGATTCTTGCGCGAAAAAAGGCAGACAAGGCATGGACATCATGTGAGCCATAGTCTAAACTCCATAAAGGGGGGTTATAGGGGATTATATAGGGGACTACTATAGGGGTTATTAAGGGGGATACTAGGAGTTTAGACAGTAGCTCATGTATTCTTGCATGGTTTCAGACCCATGTGTTCATATGGGCTGTAGTCTAAACTCCTTGAAGCGGGGGTTATATTGGGTTTATCTAATGGGATATTCTAGAGGTGCTTAAGGAGGATACTTGGGGTCTAGACTAAAGCTCATATGCTTGATGTTCACCGTTTAGAGTTTATGCTTTAGGGTTTAGGGGGGGTGGGAAAGTTTGGTGTTCCTCAAAAACAACTCCTTCATGATTCCTTAGGACTCGCGAAGCCTATTCTTACTGCCCAGATAATTCCGCATCCCCATCTTCAGGGGAAAGCCTCCCAATTTGCTTCAGGCGTGTCAAGTCGGGCAGTTCAATATTCGCTCTATGTATATAGAATAAAGTACAGCCACACAGCTTAGGGTTTAGGGTGATTTAAATAGATAAATAGGTATATACATATATGTTTATGTGTATATATACATACATACATACATACATACATAGTAGCCAACATATCAAGAAGACGTTGGTGGGCTAAAGTTAGGCAGGGGAGGTGATTGCTGATGCCTCTGGCATTTGCATGGTCCCTACAGCAGGGCATGGTTTAGACTAAAAAGTTTAGGGTTTAGGGTTTAGGGTCGCTAAGCCCTAAGGTTTCAGATTTTGGGGTTGTTGAGGGTCCCTAAACCCTTAGGGTTTAGGGTCCCTAAACCCTAAACTAGGGCTTAGACGACGATTGGGGGGGACTCTATGGGCTTCCCTACGAGAATCACTTCCTTCGTTCCCTTCTAAGCCTGAATCCCTAAGCCCTAGCCTTAGCCCTAAACCCTAGACCTCAAAACCGGCACCAAGCACCCCTAATAACTGTAACTAAGGAGTATTGGGCTCCCTGGGAATATACTTAACTTGAAGCTCTCAACCCTGAATTCTCAGCCCTGAATCTTAATTCACGTCCTGACCCTAGATCCTGAACCCTTGACCTTATAACTCAAACCCTAAACCCACCCTTAGCCTGTAATCTTAAACCCTATAGTCCCCCTTAAGTAGATAGAATATCGGGTATATGCGGGTCTTAAATTATAGTAAGATACCCAAAGCCATATTATGGGCCATATTCTATCTACTTCTCTACAGGTACTATAAACCCAAAGCAATGCCCCGGAGGCATCCTGAGCAACGCTCCGCTCGAGGGGGCCAGGCACGCGCGCAGATAGGAGGGGGGGGTAGAGTTTGGTTTAGGGTTTGGGGGTTAGCGCTGGGGGTGAGGGGGACTTCGTAAGCAAGTAGAGTTTAGAGTTTGGGGTTTAGTTTATAGGGTTCAGGTTTAGGATTTAGGTTGTAGGGTCAGGGGACTAGCTGAGTAGACCTTTATCCCTTGAACGCCACATGATGAAGCCAGCTATCCACATAATCAGCCTCCTTTCGAAGTCCCCTTGAATGGTTTTGGGGACTTGAAATGAGAGTTTGGGAAGCAAAACCCTGATCCCTGCACCCCATATGATCCGCTATAGAACCCCCTTGAAGATCCCTAAACCTTATATAATCCCTATAGAACCCCCTTTAAGGAGGCTGGAGTTCCTCTCATTAAACTTTCGTGTCGTGGGAGGAGAAGGGGGCAGGTTGCAGCAGGGAAGCGGGTGACTTTTCAAGACGTGAGCTACAGTCTCGACTCTTTAAACGGGGTTATATAGGGTTTAGGGACTATGTAGTGGAGTATCATAGGGGTTATGTATCAAGGGGGATGCTAGGAGTTTAGACTATAGCTCACATTGAGTTTGGGGTAAAGGGTTGCCAGCAGGGAATGGACACCGTCCCATACAACTGTGTTATCATCACCTCCCCCAAATCAGAACCTCCCCCCCCTAATAATAATACTACTAATATGTACTAATAATACCACCCGTCCTAATAAAGTACCATAGTGGGTGAATGTTTACTTAAATGGTGGGGGGTTGGGCGGAGAGTGCATGTGCAGTTGTGAGCTTGTACCCTGACATGTCTCGGGCACGACATGCCTGGAAGTTCTGGATTCTGGATATAGATATAAAGGCCTTAATTGCTGCGTTGGCCTAAGCCCTAAACCTGAACCCTATCAAACCTAACCCCTAAACCCTTAACCTTTTTAGCTCTGTATAGCGCCACTGTAACAACAGAACTCAGCAACTAGGAAGCCCAGTTGGGGGCTGTGAGCTTCGGGTTTCGGCTTAATTGATTTCGAGTTTGTGGGTGCATGGTGTGGGGCTTGGAAAGATGTGAGCATTTGGGCTTAGGGCCGGAGCTGGGGTTTAGGGTTCGGGCATTTAACTTGTGGGTCCCAGGGCATGTGAGGGATTGTCGGAGTCCATCTTCGGGATCATGTAGGAGTCATATCGGGAATCAAGATTATGAATATGTGCTGCGCGTTTGGGTTTCAGTTGCTAAGGGATAAGTCTGGCCGGTGTTGATTGGAGGGTGTTGGTTGTCAGAACCTTTAACCCCAAACCGTCGCAGAGTAATTATCGAACAGACCTATTCCCCTCCCTTGAACAGTATAACCTTCCACATCCCTGAAAACTGAAAACAGGCATTTCCAAAAAACAGTACGTATGAGGAGTCTGATGGAGTTCATTTTCAGAGGGAAGGGCTTGTGTTATCTTGTGATGCAGGCTTGTGGTAGCGAATAGAACTTTGGCAATTTGAGCCTAAATTCTGGGCATAGCTTAGATCCCTCAGCCTCGCGAATAGTGGGAGGGTTTAGGGTTCAGGTTTGGGGGTGAATAGAGCCTAAAACCTAAGCCTTGTGACTTGATATCACGTTGAGCCCTGAACCCTAAATCCCTAAACACTATTAACCCCGAAGCCCCCTAAGCCCTAATTCCTAATTTAAGCCTAAACCCTAAATGCGTCCCACCTTTCAGGCCCAGCAAGGCGGCCACAACCTGCATGGTGCTGGAAGGTCGCGCAGCTCCAACAAGGCCTGGTTAAGGATTTCCGGTTGTATCTTTTGGGACTTGGGGCTAAGGAAATAAGATTAAGGGCTTTGGGATTTGGGGTCTTTGGTCCAGTAAGTTAGGGCTTAGAGTTTATGGTGCAGGGCTTAGGTTCAAGCATCCTTTGCACTTCCTCAGTGTATTTTGAGGATGCGTTCATACGGTCCGAGGTATGGGCACAGTTAGGATGCTTTTTCTAAGAGGCCACCTTCTTTAAGCTAGGTGCATCTTTACTGGCACCCTATATCAGGGGAGAGGATGCCTATAGTAACCCTTACATCATCCCCGATAATGTCACCTATGTGGTAGTTTCCCTAAATAGGGGACCCCGACATGGACCCCAAATTTCCCCCTCTCCCCGTCAGCACAAGTAAGCTGTGGAGAGTCTAGGAATTTCACAGATAAGTGTTTTTCATTTGTTGCGCGTCAGGTTGTGTGGTGGCTCTATGGATGTTCTAGACCGCGCCTTAACCCGAAACCTTGACCCTAAACCCCAAGCCCTAAACCCTGAACCCCAAACCCCAAACCCTAAACCCCAAACCCAAGGTCTCACATAAGGCCTTGCAGGATGGTACAGGACATCAGCTTTTCAGGCCTCGGACTTCTCGCGCAGGCTATCAGACTGTATTTGGAGGTTTCCCAAAATTAAGGGTACTTCTTTGGGGGTTCTCAGAGTAAGGACCATAGTATTTTGGGGTCCCCTTTTCTTCCCCCTGTTTTGGGAAAGTACCATCTCACTTCATTTACGTAATTCTAGGGATCCAACTAGCTCAATGTAGGTAATGGCTCAGGGTTTAGGGTTTCCCCGAACTGGGGGTACCTTACTGGGAGTCCCTGTAACAAGGAAAATAATACGTTGGGGTCTAGATTGGGGTCCCCCTATCTTGAGAAACTACCGTACTACAGATTATATACGTAAATCTTACATGCTGGGGCTGTTGGGTTTCAGGGTGTCAAGCACTTGAGCTTTTTTCTGCGATTCGAGGTTTAGGGCTTCACGGGTTACGAGGGTGCAAGTGTATTTTATGCGCATAAAATACAACTGTTTGTGATTATGGCTGGAATGGGGCCTCCTTCCTACAACACACAGAGCAGCAGTGTCCTTTTGAGAAAGGGTTTTGCAGGAGTATGGGCCTTAAACCCGTGGCGCAGGAGTATCGACTTGAATGCGTGTCACAAGCTGGCAGCCGTTCTGTCCGTAAAACCCTATGATCCTCAAATGTGTAAATCCTGCCGATCTGGACCTTTTAGCCCCAGCTCCTAAAATCCCTGAACCCCATAAAGCCTTATACACCCCTCTCTATGCCATTATACCCCACATATCCCATATGTCTCCTCATAGGAATCCTATTACTCTAACCCTTAAGACCCCAGTTCCTAAACACTCGAAGCTCCATAAAACTTTGTATATCCTTGTATGAGCTATAGTCTAAATTCCTTGTAAAGGGAGTTATGTAGGAGATTATATAGGGGAGTATTATAGGGGTTATTCAGGGGGGCACAAGGAGTGTAGACTATAGCTCATATACTCCTGTATATTCCCTATATCTCCTTATAGGAACTCTCGGGTAAACTTTCACTTCAGCCCATGCCACCACGCAAGGCTCCGGATTGGAAAAGCCAGCTTAAAATCGAGGTCACAAAGGTGGGGATTTAGTTTAGGGTTTAGGGGTCTAGGCTTTAGGGTTGAGTGGAAATCCTACGCCAGCGCAAGTCCCTCGAGCCATGGCGAGTACTGTATTGTAGGGGCTTTAGGTGGTGCGAGATTCTTTCATCAACAGCCAGGTTTTTTGGGTTAGGGACACCAGGGATTCAGAGTGCGTGGTTTTCTCAAACTGGTATCAAGATGTCTCTGGCTCTGGGGGTAGGTAGGGGCCCTAAACCCTATAGTCCCCCCTAAGTAGATAGAATATGGCTTTGGGTATATTACAACAAGATCCCCATATACCCATTATTCTATCTACTTAAGGGGGACTATACTCCCTGAACCCTAGCCGTATATAGATGACATATGTCGGGAGAGCCGAGCGTTGAAGGTCAGGCGGCTTCTTAAAGCATGTGTGCAGGTTTCTGAGACTGGTAGTTTCCCAAATATTTAGGGACCCCCAAAATAGACACCAAACTACTATAACCCGTACCCCCTAACTTTCGGAAACCTCAAAGTGGGTCTTCAGTATATTGGGGTCTATATTCGGGTCCCCCTATTTGAGGAAATTACCGATCATTCTCGGAGGGGAGGTTGGAGGCAATCCCCACCACCGAATAAGAACGCCCCCCCGCCCCACACACCCCGAATATTCAGACCACGAATTTTGTACCATGGTTTATTAGGGGGAATACTTTTCGTTAGGGGGTGGGAAGATTTATTCTTAGGAGGACCCGAGAATAAACCCCAAAAGACCATAATCCTTATTACGGGGACCCCCAATAAGGTACCCCTAAATTTTGGAAAACTACCATCTTGGAATCTGTAGCATCTATTGAGGCAGGTGAGCCGCAAGGGAAGTTGGCACCACCCTACATACCTCAAGTAGTCCATGTAGGTATATGGTATATACTTAGGGCCCAAAGGGGTTTCCTGATACCTACTTTAAGGCCCAAGTATATATCATCCTTAAGTGGCAACAGCAGGACATTTGAGACTATAAGGTTAAGGGTTTAGGTGCAAGATGGTCTCTGTCAACAGTCTGTCCAAGACTTCTAAGACTACAGTTCTGTTTGTTCCTAAATGCCAACAGTAGCTGCCATTTTCTCAACGAGAAGTCAAGGGGAATTGAGAGACTTCTATGTTTCATAGGCGATAAGGCTGATCCCGTGCGACGTACGGACAATGTTCATCTAAGTTTCTTACCCAGTGGTCGCTGGCCCGTGGCTACGCAAAAGGATCCCTACAATTCCTGACAAGCTGGCTCCAACACAGAACCAATGTTTTGCAAAAGTCCCTCAAACTCTAAATGCGCAACATCCAGAGAGTCCCATAATATAGTCAGAATGAAGCGCTCAAAATCCGCATCCCCAAAAAGTGGCAACAGGGCCTTGCACAAGTATTATCTGCGCTTGACGGCCCATAGTCACAATGTATCTTTCGTAAGTTACATGCCTCCATTGGAAGCTGCCCTGAGTGCTACACCCTGGACCTCGAACCTGAAACCCTACACCGTCACTGAAACCCCAAACCCTATAGACCCTGAAATCTCTAACCTGGACCATCAGGCTAAGCCCTAAACCGAAGGACATGAACACCAGGCCCTAGACCCCTCAAACGCCCTAAACCGTAAACCCTGCGATGGATGAAAAAGAGTTTATAGGGTTTAGGGATCCCCTAAGTGTAGGTATTTCCGAGGGAAGGAGTTTTTTGTACGTGAAGTTGATGTAAGACTGCCGGTATCCACAATAATTTGGCCCTAGCAGGTGAAAGAGATGCCAGAGACCGACCCAAAGTCTCCGAAGGGCAAAGCCCCCGCTCAGGCCGGAGGTTTTCAGGGCGTTGCAGGGTTTAGGGTTTAGGGTTAGCGATTAAGGGGCCTCAGGTTTAGGATTCGGGTGACCGGGGTCCATGTAAGTATATGGTATGCACTTAGGGCCTAAGGGGTTCCCACATACCCTACTATAACGCCCAAGTATATACCATGTAGCTACATGGACCCTTTGGATTAGAGGCAAGCCCAGGGGCTCGTGGATTCAAGCCGCCTGCACGTAAGATCTTCCATGGGCTCTCTCGGTTTTCAGTTCAATCTGTTCCTAGACCCTCCTCCTACCCTCTATTAGGGCCTAAGTACCCATTATTAGGGACCATATATCCCCAATTAAGGGTACAAGGAGCGTCCTGGTTGAAGGCATGGGAAAAAGAAAGCTACCACGTTGTTGTTCATTCAACAGGAGCTACTCAGAGGTATACCTGCGCGTGCTGTGGTGATGAATCTTGCTCTCAGGCAGCATGTAAGTTCCGAACATGGGAGAGCATGAGTATTTTTTTAGAGGGGGGTTGCTCCAGTGATACCATCTTCTCGGCATAGCTTAACCCTAAACCCTGTGTTCCCTGAAAGGTGGTATCGTATAGTCAGAGGGATTTCCAACGTCATGCCCCCACCCGCTGGTAGTGGCCACGGAGAAAAACAACATCAGCCCATATACAATTTCCATTTTCCAAAACCCCCCATACCACCACCCCCAGGTTCTCTCTTAATCAGTCTCAATTAGCCCTAGTTCATCCGATAAGGCTCATTTGAACCTGGAGGGGCTAGTAGGGGAACTCATGTAGCCCTAGTTATCCTTCGTAATAGTGGGTGGGGCAACCAAGTGCCGTGTAGGGCGCATGAGAGAGGGTTACAAGTCAAGGAGGCCTGGGCTACCAAGGCAGAGATGAGATCCGAAAGGCGTAAATAAAGCGACCTCCCCGTCCTCCCTCGAGCTTCATGAGTACTGCTTCGTTGCTGGGCCACCTGTTGTTGAGAAAACTTAAGGGTCACATAGACATAGAGTCTGGCATGAAACCTCGCTGCTCCCAACCCTACGTAACCCTTGAACGCGGTTGTGATCTTGATCCGCATGGATCCTGCTTATTGCATCTCTCTGATTTTGAAAGTCGTTCCTGTCTGGGCCTCCAATCTCAACTCCAAAGACCATACTCCTTATTTTGGAGTCTCCATAATAACGGGAAGGGGGCCCCTAGTTTTCGGAGCCGCCCTGACCCAACCCTAAACCCTAAATCCTGATTGTAAATCCCAAGCCCTAAAGCCTAAATTCTAAAAGCCCTAATCCCTAAACCATGGATCCTAAGCCCTGAGACCTAATCCCTAAACCTTTAATCCTAAATCCTAAACCCTAAATCCTAAATCCTACTCCCTAAACCCTAAACCACAGAGCAGCATGCAGAGAGGTCTGGGGCGCTCCCAAAGCCTCCACGAAACCCACGCAGCGTGGGCCTCAATGCTGTTAGGAATGTGGTTGTGGTAGTGCTAGGGTTTAGGGTATGGGGTTTAGGGTTTAGGGTATAGGGTGTTGGGTTTAGGATTTAGGGTTAAGGGTTTCGGGCGAAAGGTTTCGGGTGGTGGGGGCGAGCAGTGGTTATTGTGGCTACTGATTCTTACCACAGCTGTGCTACTGATCCTCTTACTGCTGCTGTTGCTACTGCAACCACTATAACGGTGTGGCAGTAGAGGTACAAGTAGAAGATTAACTGCAGTATGATTGGATGTTCATTTCGGGCCTCCCTCCATTTGCGCAAACCCCCGTTTTTTCAAAAGCACTATGGGTGTTTCCCCAGGGAGCCCAATACTCCTCATTCAAGGAATACACTAAATTGTATTACTGTTGATAGTTGATACTAAAAATCGTGCATGACCCTAATATGCGATGCTACTATGATACCCAATGTAGAAGGTATCTAGGTCCACTATGAATGATTTAAGGTATATTGCTTAACTGAGTGTTATTGGGTTTTCTAGGTTTATGGGAAGACAGCCCAATACTCTCGCTCAACAATACCCTAAATGGTACTGGGTTCCCTTAATATGATTTCAGGTATATTGCTTAACTGATTGGTAGCGGGCTCCCTGGGTCTACGACAATGCAAGATGCCTAGGTGGCGATGCGACAATACGCCAACCTCTATGCAGGCAGAACTCGGGTTGGGTTGTTATGGTTTGGGGATTTTGGGTTCAGGGTTTGGGGGTTTTGGGATTTAGGGTTTGGCATTTAGGGGTTTAGAGTTTAGCGTCTATAGTTCAGGATATTTGCGGTAGTAAGTACGACTCACTAACTGTTTGATTAGTATCAGGAGTCATAAAGATCTGGGGTTTACGTAGGGAATATTACCCGACCAAGGGAGGATCAGATGGAAACTGGGATTGCATATGGTCTTATACAGGTTGTATTCTGTAGGGCCTAGATGATTACCAAGATCATGGACTTAGATTCCTTGCATGATTATAGTTTGGGTACTGCCCCCACCCAGTAGCAGTTGGATAATAATTATAATATGGGTATATATAGCCCTTAATAGGACCCCTAATATAGACTGTTACTGGGTGGGGGCAGTACCCAAATTATGGTAAAGGGCACTGCAGATAGATCTCAGAGTGACATTGGCAAGCATGTAGGCCCTTACATCAGGGCTTCCAGCCCTTGAGTTCTTCCTGGGGATCCAGGACAAGGAATAGTGCCCACAGTGTGCCCCCTAAAGTCTCTTCATAGTGTCTATATAAACCCTAAGCGCTAAACCTCTCTGAGGTTTGCGGCATCCCCAGCGTCTTTCTGGTAGAAACAGTATTGAACAAATTCATTCTGTTTGCGCCACATGCCCTATAGTCTAAACTCCTTAAAGGCTGTTATATAGGGGACAAGTATAGGGGGTATTGAGGGGGATACTAGGAGTTTAGACTATAGCTTACATGCCCTCTTGGGAAATGGTCTTGGGTTAGTACCAACAGGTTCTGATTGTAGGCATAGCTTCTTTTGAATGATATAGGTGGGCTATGCTGAGACTTAAACCTAGCCTAAAACCCTAAACCCTACTGCTGAGCGTTGGTGCCTCTGGGCAGAGGGCATTGCTCGAGATCCCCGACTCCTTGGCCCCGGCTGGCGCTCGAGGTCATCCCGATTAGCTGGACCTGACAGCTTGCAACTGTCTGCGATGGCACTGAAATCACGTCGCCGTTCTTCAAGGAAACACATTAGTTACTGGTTATGCATCCATGTCCGGGTAACTTGGTTCAATTTCTTCTAGAAGGAGAAATACACGTTGAATTCTTGATCGGCCCGTGGTCCAAACGAGCCCTTCACTCGGCAGTGCACTTTTCGTGTGTTACAGCTACTGCCGGGGGTGGGGGGGGGTCACGGGACTTAGCACACATACTTTCATGGCCGCTTGATGCGCCATGTAATAACCCTAGATATCTCACTATTATCCTACTTACCTGGTCCCCCTGACTCCGAACCCAAAACCTTAAAACCCAACTTTTAGAACCCAAATCTTGAACCTTAGGATTTAGGGTTTAGGGTGTCGGGTTTTAGGGTTTGGGGTTTAGGGTTTAGACAGTCTTGAGAGACTACCGCTTCCTCAAGGCAGGTAGTTGCTGGATTGGGCTGCTCTCTTTTCAAAGCCAAGCCCTCTACCCCAAGACCCCAGAACCTAAACCCTGGGACCCTAGGGTTGTGGGTAGGTTTAGGGTATAAGGTTTAGGCTTCAGGTTTAGGGTTTAGGGTCCCGGAAGGCCCATTCTTTGCCCAACCGCGAGCCCTAGACCAAGCCAGGAGCCCTGAACTTAGGCCCCAAACCCTAAATAGTGGGTTCATCAGACGGCAAACGGAGTGATAAGAATAATACTAGACCCTAAACCTTGGGTAACAGTTGGATAATACTTATAATATGCTTATATATAGCCCTTAATAGGACCCCTAATATAAACGCCCAACCTACACCCCAAACCCTAAAGCTAAGCGCTGTCTTCAGGCGCGGATCGAAGAGAAGCTGGTGCGGATGCGATCTGGCTGATCTTATTGTCACGTTTCATAGGGTTCAGGGCTTGCAGATTTGGGGCATGGGTTTGGGGTTTAGGGTTCAGGGTCAAGGG
>CAJNIZ010043687.1:28936-42250 GCA_905231905.1 Symbiodinium pilosum | reverse complement strand
CCTAAGCAGCAGTTTCCATTTTCTTTTGCCCTACGCCCTAAACAGCTGATTCCATTTTCTTTGCTACTCCCGATAAACCCTAAACCCTAAACTCCATGCCCCCATTCCCCACAAACATTGAACTCCCCGACCCCCCTTATATCAAATGTGCCCAATATAGTATAACATACCACAATGGGAGTATGTGTTTTTAAGGGGGGTGGGGAGCCGAAACCCTAAACCCTATAAGCCCTATATAAACCCCAAACTCGATGCCCCCCATTCCCTACTAAGCACCGGGGAATTTGCACTTGGAGCCTACCCTAAACCCTATACCCTAAAAAGCAACGGACTAAATCCTAAACCCCCAAAAAAGCCACTTAACCCTAAATCCTAAGCCCTGAACCCTAAAGCGTAATCAAAGCCCTAAACCCTAAACCCTATAACCCTAAACTCTATAATCCTAAACCCTATAACCCTATACCCTATAACCCTAAACCCTATAACCCTACACCCTAAGCCCACCAAGGTTGGGTCGCGGAGGCCTGGGCATCTGACTTGGTTTGGGGTTTAGGATCTAAGTTACTTTTTGGGGGTTTGGGGTTTAGGATCTAAGTTACCTTTTGGGAGTTTGGGGTTTAGGATCTAAGTTACTTTTTGGGGGGTTTGGGGTTTAGGATTTAGGGTTTAGGTTAATTTTTCCCCACCCTTGCGGGGTTGTTAGATTTTTAGTAGATGTTGTCCTCGCCCGACTGGAAGCTGACTTTAGTGACCAACCACCAAGTAGCCCTGCAGTGACCAACCACCAAGAGTATCCCTGGAGTGCCCAACAGCAAAGTATCAATTTTCTTGCAGCGCATTTGCAGTGCTGCAAGGAAGACAGTTGAGTGGGGGCAGGGAGACGCTACACTTCTTGTGCAATAACGGCTTTAGGGTGGGGATGCTCGAAGTAAATGATTAGGGTTTGGTGTTTAGGATTTAGGGTTTAGCTTGCTTTTTAGGGTCTAGGGTTTAGCATTTAGAGTTTGAGTTACTTCTTAGGGCGTAGGATTTCAGTTACGTTTTAGTGCTTAGGCTTAGGGGGTAGGATTTGGGGTTCGATAAGTTACGTTTTAGGGCTTGGGTTCAGGATGTAGGGTTTAAGGTACTTTTGAGGGCTCAGCCTTTTGGATTTAGGGTTTAAGCTACTTTTTAGGGCTTAGCGTTTATGTTTTAAGTTATGTTTTACGGTTGAGGGTTTCGGCTTGCTTTTAGGCGTGTGGCGTCCAGTGTGCAGGAAATTTCGGACTTGGGGTTGCGGGTTTCAGGTATTACCATAACCCTGGGGCTCTAACTATAGAAATATTACCTACATTGGGCCCTAGAGCCTTAGGGTAAGGTCCATTTACGCCAATCTTGGGGTCTTAGGTACCTTAAAGCCCCACTTGTGGCTCCAATAACCCACAGCTTAGTAGTAAGTACCCCTTAATTAGTAGGTATAACCCATAAAACTGTAGGTTATTGGGGTTACATGTAATATTTGGGTACTTGGACCCTTAGGGTGACTCAGCTCTTGATTTCTTAGTTCCGACCCTTCCCCACAGTCATAATTTAAGATTACCACACCCTGATAATGGATGTCCATTGGGAACATTCGTCGTTATCATCCTGGTGAGGGGCTTCACGGGTTCAGAATTTAGGATGAGGGGCTTAACAGGAGGTTTAGATGAGTAGAGTTTTTCTCCAGCATGTTGCATTTGAGTGTGTACTTCGTGAGGGACACAAGAAATGAATCATCTAACCCTAAACCCTAAACCTAATCTCTACAAGAACCCTTCCGAGCTGCACCCATAGCTTCAGTAGATTCTGCGCTTGGATCCCGGAGGCAGAGGTGTTTTGTAGGGAGTAGACAACTACCCAGACTCTCCTTTGTAGTTCCTTTTCGGATACTCTTTTATAACCTTCTGAGAACCTAGCAAACCCCAGAAGGAACTACAAAGGAACCTTTGAGTAGAGCTGTACTTTGAGGTAGCTTACATGCGGTTGACGGAGGGAAGCCTTCACACCCCTAGCCCTGCAACTCCCCAGTGGAATTTTGGGTTTAGGGTAGGTGCCCCGAGTGGTGCAACATTTCCTCCATCAACAGTCTGCCCCCAAACCTGGCTATGAGGCTCCACGAGCTGCCTGAACTCTAATCCCTAAGCCTCTACTCAAATCAAAGCTGGACGGAAAAGATCGAGCACTATCTCTTGCCCAACGAACCACTATGGGCTATTAGACCCTAAGGGTACCTTAATGAAACCCTTTTAGGGTCTAATAACCCATAGTGGAATGCGGCATCCCTTTGAGCATGCTACGAGTTGCGTAGTAGCTCTCAGGGTGTTACGCCCATCATCTTGTTACACGCACTGCACTTGCATACGGTTTTACGGATATCCTTGTTGCGGAAAGCGCTCGAAGCCCGTAAGCCGCAAACTCCACCCTAAATTCCCATTTCCTTCGGAATTACTTACTGTTTTCTATCATAGTATAACTCCCTATGAATTATTTACAAACATGTACCATCATTATTTGGTCGAAAAGGCGTACAGTAAATTGATTACAGAACCTTGAGGGCGTAGGTATATTGGAAACCCTTTGCGCCTAGCTATATGCCGTATAAATACCTACCCTAAATCCTCAGCCCTAAATTCTAAACCCTATATACCCTATATACTATATACCTATTGAACCCGAAGCCCTAAGCCTAAACTGACTATAAAACAAGCGGCCCAGGACCTTCATCTCGTGTCCCCCAGCGTCGGCAAACGTTGCCAGCCTCAGCGTTCAACCACAGCTGGGTGGCCCAGCCAGGGTCCCTAAACCCTATAGGGCTTATAAGGTTTAAGGTTTAGGGTTAGCCCCTAAGCCCAAAACCCTAAACCCTAATCCCTAAACCTTAATCCATAAAGCCTAAACCCTAAACTGTGTGAAATCTATAGTCTAATCTTCAGGGGATTCTCCAGGCTCTCGTAACCTAAAATGAGAATTTGAAGGAATTTGCGGTCTTGGGGGTGTCTACTGTGCATTCTTGTGTGGTTCAATTTGTTGACCGGGGCATTCTCTTGAGATGACATGAGCAACATACGTTTGCCTCGTTTGGGGTTAAGGGTTCAAGAATTTTGGAATTAATGGGGCTAAGGACTTGACCGAGGTTGAGTTTGAATTTGTTAGATGCCACTGGGCTCAAAAGCTCGGAATGGTCTTGGACATTCTTTGTGAACCCTAAACCCGCCACACCTCGTTCCCCCAATCTCACACCCAAGATCCCCACACAACAAGCCAGCAAATTCTACCCTAACGCGTGAAAACCGAAATGGGAGCTTCCAACGTAGATGGGCCCCAATCAACATACATCCCAATACACTATGATCTTATTATAAGAACCCCGATGAACGACCAATGATTTCTGAAAACCTGCAAATCATGCAGAGGCGAGATCGCCGAACTTGCACGTTTGCATGGTCCGAGTGAGTCGAGCCAATAGAACCAGATTTCCATGGGTTCTCCTGATCACATCCGCTAAAGGGTCCAGAGCCCTGGGCGGGGGGCGGGGGGGTAGTGATAGAAGGAGGGTGGTAAGGGAACCCATGAAATTTGCAACTGCCGGCGCCTGTGTTTAGGTTCAGGGGTTCGGGTTCAGAATCTTGATGCATACATATACTATATATGTGTATATAGATACATATCCCAAGCCCTAAGCCCTATATGTACATATCGAGCTCTCCAGAAATGAGGGACCCTCTCGCGCGAGCTCCTACATCAAGGGTTAGAGCATCCCGTAGTTCAACTATGTTGGTGCCTCCGATGTATGGACATGACATATTGATGTGTACATGAATACATACCCAGAGGGTCCAAGTACCTAACAATTGGGTACTTGGGGCTTGGGTAATAGTAATTATAGTACAGGTTTGGGTAAGTATATGATTATTGGGTACTTGGACCCTTAGGGATATATACACCCATGCATCATACATGGACCGTTGGTGATGCACGGTTTAGCGCTTCGGAATGTGCAATTTTGTGGCATGTTTAGGAGTCCGCTATTCTTAATAAATACAGGGCGCGGGGAGGTGATATAGTGCTGAGGCTTCAAAAGTTTGGCTTGGTTGTGCTTTGGGGCTTGAGGCTTTCATATCAGAGGCACAAGTTTTTCTTTGGGACTGATAATTGCAAATCCTTGACGGAAAGCCCGAATTGCTGGACTCGTGCAGAGTGTGCCTTCTTCTTGAGTTGTAGTGAGGGAGTCATGACAGCACCTTTGTTTCCTCGACCAGGGACGCGCTTCCAGGTGTAGTGTTATTGGAGGGCTTTGGGCTTAGGGTCCCCCGCGAAATTAAAGACACCTTACCCTTAAACTTTGACACGTCTTCCTATTTCTTCACTGTTATCAAGGCCCCTTGCATGGGATGGGGATTAGGGGCATGTAGCTATCATATCCCCAGTCAGGGGCTCATGGCTCCAAACCGTTCGATATGCCCTAAACCCTAAACCCTCAACCCTGAGCCCATATGCCATGTGGATCCACTGAAACTCATGTCGCAGATAGGGCACAATTCAACAACCAGGCGCCTTTGTAGCCTTTGTTATTTGTTAGTATGGTCGAAACTCCTTCAAGGGGGTTATATAGGAGATTATAGAGGGCTTCACTATAGGGCTTACTAAAGGAGATACTAAGAGTGCAGACCCTTAAACTTCAAACCCCAGTCCCTAAACCCCCCGGTTTTTAAGGGGGATACTAGGAGTTTAGACCCCTAAGCCCTAAACCCTAGGGTCATTAAGGGGTATACTAGGAGTTTGGACTATGGCTCATCTTGCACAGGGTCTCTTATCCCAGACATCTCACGAGGCAAACATGACAATCGCCTCATAGTGCGCTGGCCTGCTCCAAAAAGAGAGAGGGTTTGATGTTTAGGTGTTTGGGGTTTAGGGATTTGGGGTTTAGGGTTTGGGGGTTTAGGGTTTAGGTTTTGGGATTCAGGGTTTAGGGTTTAGGGACAATATCCTAGTATAATCCTAGCACTTGTTTTGTTAAAGGGTCCACATTTAAAGACATTTTTGGTGTAAAATCAGCGTCCAAAGACTAGCTACAAGGTGGCTTTTCGTATGGGGATAAGGGACTACATTTAAAGAATTGTTGGGGGGAGCCAATCCTGAAACTAGAGATATTCAATACATTCCTATTCATGTTTTAATTAATAGAGGTCCGAGAGCCCCAATGACGCAGGAATGCATTCCTATTCTTTTTTTAAATTGAGTTCCAGGAGCCACAATCATTCTTTTAATCTGGCGCCCTTAATTNNTTTAGGGTTTGGGGTTCAGTGTTGAGGGACAATATCCTAGTGTACGCTGGGAGACTCTAGGGGTAAGTATATGGCTTATATAAGAGCAAACCCCAAATCCCAACCCGAACAGTATTCAGGTCCCTTGCAAGGACTGGATCATGAGGACTTTGAGAAACTCCCAGCGAATCCTGCAGCACTGGCAATAGAGCATACTTGGAGGGTCATGGGGACGTAGTAAATGGGTTAATAATGGCGATACGGGTTACTATATGGCTTTTAGGGGTCATAAACCTACTTACTAAGTCTCCCTGACCCTCCAAGTAGTGTTTGGGGTCATGTAGGGTTTAGGGTGTAGGGGTTGCTGCTTTGGTCTCTGTACGGGGCTCTACAAGAAGGAAGCCCCGTGTGGGACTCAAAATATTCCAGTACGAGTCCTTTTACAGACTGGCCTGAATGCAAGCTTGAAGCACTTGACACCTCCTACAGGGACAGTATCATGTGGGTAGTTCCCAAAATCATGGGCGCCTTTTGGCTTAATTAGGCGCCTAATATTTAGGGGTATCAAAATAGGGCACTAATTCAGGGAACTACCCACCTAAACCCCAAATCCTAAACCTCAAAGCCCAAGACCTTAACTTAGGGAAGTATCCATGCGCATAGCGGTGCATTCTTTAATCGGACAAGAGCCATCTGCTCGTGCGTCATCCATGTATGACCTTGGTAAGAGAGTCACCCCTTCCCCTGAGAATCTAGGGTTTAGGGTTTACGGTTTAGGGCCTCCCTCAAGACCAGTACTCCCTCCAATATGTACTTCTACTGCGCGGGAATGTTTATCATCACGGGGTGCAGGGGGAGGTAAACCTACCCCGGGGAGGGAATTGCCCACTGGTAACTCAATTCGTCGCTGGAAGCTAGTCTCAGCTGGGCTCTGGACCTCACAGTTCACGGCTGGAAGTTTCCAGAACTCGTGCGTCCTTTTCTCAAGGGGCTCTACCTTAAGCATCCTATTTCGGTTGGGCATAGAAGAGACGCCACATTTTGAAATACCCACTTCCAGTGACAGCAACTCACTCCGGAAATACTGTTGATCGCGCGCGCAACTTGCAGGATTTTTTTTGCCCACAGCGCAATACATGAGAAAGACAGACAGAGCACAGGCATTTGTCAGAACGAGGGCCCCCTGCTTCAGGTGTTTTGGATTTCATCCTTGCGCTCTGCGTGTGTGTGGTGTAGGGTGATCTTGGATGAAGCACCCCCATCCTGAAGCGAGGCAAGCATCCAACCGCTTGACTAGACTTCCGCTCAGTCAGACAAAGCTCTTGCATCATATCGCAAGCCATGACGTTCAGGAACTCACGTGTCTTTATCAAAACAATATGTGAAAGCAACTTTTTCCTTTAAGCAGAGAGTGCCTCTTTAGAAACAGGAACAAGTATCCTACTTAAAAGAAAGACGACCAGCGTCTCGCCTGGCCCGCCTCCCAGAGAGGCCGCCGACAAAGCACAGGGACTCTTCCTAGGAGGCTTCCGAAATATGGGATACCTCTATATGAGCTATGATCTAAACTCCTAGATTGGGGGCTCCATAGGGGTTGTATAGGGGAATACTAGGAGTTTAGACTACAGCTCATATGAGCAGTAGTCTCAACTCCTTCAAAGGGGATTATAAATATATATATATATGTATATATATATAAGGTTATATAGGGGAATACTACGGGGTGATACTAGGGGTTTAGCCCATGGCTCATGGGGAACTGTCGCAAAAGATCTATAGAATCTTATCAGGGCTTAGGCTTTAGGGCTTCGGAGATGGAATCTTGGGGGCTTGCAGAACTGCCGATTCTTTTGCCCCTTTAACCCAGAGGGTAAACGTACCCAAAAATCAGGTACTTGGGTTTTAGGTAAAAGTAATTATAGGGCAGGTTTTGGATAAGTCTATAATTATTCGGTACTTGGACGGGGTAATAAGAATTATTGCTTTCTGCGGTTGAGAAGGGGGCCTCCTGTTTCTGGCAAGATTCTGTCATCCCACTACCAGGCTGGCTTTAGGGCTTCGCTGGGAGTAGGGAAGTTGGGTGCCCTAAACGATAAATCCTAAACCTAAACCCTAGATCCTGAGCCCAAATCCTAAACCTTAAACCTTAAATCCTCAAACCAAAAAACCCAAACCCTAAATCCCTAAATCCTAAAAACCCTATAAACCCTAAAGCTGTAGATCCTGGGGAGCTGTCCAGGGGTTCTGGTATATGTAGGCCATAAAGACTAGGCACAGATCGAGGAACTTGACACCGTGGTGAAGTTCAGGAATTAAGGGCTTGGGGTTTAGGGATTGGGTGTAGGGTTTAGGCTTAGGGTTTAGGGTTTCGGTTTTAGGGTGAAAGGTTTAGGGTACATGGGCCCCAACTCCCAAAACGTCATACCCCTAACCCCCGCCCCATTCTCACCAGAGTTGAGATAGAAGGCGCCAGAAGACCGAATTAAACGCGGTTTAGGGTTTAGGGTTTAGGCCCTTTGTTCCCTGAAATGGTTTTACCTTCAAGGTTCAAGTACTCAATAGTCATATACTTGCCCCAAAAACCTATACTACAGTTATTCGTACCCAATCTCAAGTAGTGAATTATTGGGTACTTGGACCTTTAGAGTAAGGGTTCATGATTGAGGGTAAAGCCCGAACATGAACCTGTCAAAGTGGCAGGAGTCAGTAGTCTTTGCAACCCTAAACCCTAAACCCTATTTTGTTTGTGGCAGCTTTTCAGGGTTTAAACGGGTGCAGTTTTTAGGGTTCGGGTCTGTTGGGCTTTTCAGGGCTTACGGGGGTCATAGGGTTTGTAGGGTTCATAGGTTTTCGGGTTTGGGATGTAAGGCGTAGGAAACAGAAGCATGGTCTGAACCTGAAATTCTATCTAATCCCCAAACCCTGAAAACCCTAAAACCCGAAACTTTACAGGGTGCCCCTTGGTACATAACTAAAGTTCTAAAGCATTGGAATCTTCTTCTACTTGGCATAGCATGCATAACCCTACTTCTCCTTTCTATAGCCACTTTCTACCACAGGTCAGGACTAGGAAGCACCTCCTGAACCTAATCCCTAAACCCCTATTGATGTGTTGTATCGTATACGATGCATCCAAAACCTTCTAGATTATGCCTAAAGATGAATATGAGCTACTATCGATATTTGGGGTCACTAAGCGACCATAAACGGTAAACATAGGGGTCCTGCTCGCTGTTTAGTATAGTGCCCATGACATTCCCTGAAGAAAAACCATGTCCAAGAAAAACCATGTCCATTTAGAAGGACCATTAAGGGTGGACGTAGGGGTCCTTCTCGTAGTTCAGTATAACCCCTAGTCAGACTCCCTGTTAAAGAACCCATGCCCATTAAACATATGGGAGATACTGACTGTAGCCCATATGCGTAGATATCTACAGACATATTGGTAGTTGTTGAAAATACCTGCCCCAAAATGGCCATAATGTAGGTTCCCTGGTTGGTTAGGATCCCCTTTTTAAAGGAAGTGTATTCCTAATGGTCCCTCCTTTGCAAGGACTTTTAGAACAACCCCCATATGAACTCAATTTTGTGTTTGTTGACTTTGCAGGGTCGCCTCTGCCTGTCGTAGACATGGGCGTGACCCACTCGATGGAGGAAGCGCAGGCATGGTGTTACAGTGGTTTGGGGTTTAGGATGTAGTGTTTTTGGGGGTTTAGGGTTTAATTAGGGGTGCAGCGTAGGGTTAGGGTTTGGGGTTCTAGGGTCAGGGTTCAGGGAGTCCCAATTGGGGTCAGGGTTTGAATTTTGGGCCTCCAGGTCAGGGTTTATGGATGGCTTAGCCTTTTGCAGTCCAGGGCATACATATTGTCACATAAGTATGGTAACGCCCGAAGAGGGAAAAACATCGGGCTTGTACCAGCCCCTTGGATGGCCCTAGAAAGGTTTGTAAGAGAGGGTTGCTTCTGCGGCAAACCCTCAGCTAGATTTGCGAGGGAGCCCAGGCAGGACAGACCTTGTAAGTAACCTCTATAAGCTACCTTAGGGGGTGGGGCCTATTCCCGTACTCCTTATTTCTAAACATTCCCTTTGCCTCAAGCCCTGGGCCTGGGTGATTTTGGGTCTCTTCAGCCTGAGCAAAGGGATGTGAAACAACGGGCCATGACAGAGGTTTGTGAGAGGGCTATAGAGGGCCCGTGACAAAGTGGAGCCCCACGCGACCAACGGGGGTAGGCAGGGTGTTCAGCCCACACCACATATGATACGTAAGGTAAATCTCACATAGACGCACATGCAAACAAATATCTATGTATGCATGTATTCAGTTGTGCATCGCTCCCTCTCTCTCTCTCTCTCTCTCTCAGCTCCAGGACGCTTCCGGACGAAATGCTGGAAAGTCCTGGTGAGGGCCGCAAGGCTACAAGACTCCTCTCTCCGCGCCCTGCCACACATCCCGAACGTGAGAATCCAATGGCTCTGTGCATGACATCCCCAAGTTCAGGGTTCTGTTCAGACCGCTGAGCAAACATTGTTTCATTGAAAGCCGGCACAGGGCCAATCTTTTCTTGAGCCTGAACTTGCAGGATTCCCAAACAGCTTAGCAGCTGCAGACTTTCGGCCACAACATAGGTAGTCTTCATAGACTTAGAGCCAAGAAATGCAAGGATAATATTTTCCGTACAAACCTCTGTTGTTGCTTGGGATGCAGGTCAAGCGCATCAGCAAAGCTTTGAATGCGAGCGCGAACGCCATCCAGGCCTTGGCGAATAGGGCCACTTCAGGAGATTTCAGGGGCCTTACCCTCCTGTGTCCGGCTATTCGAGATGCATATCGTTATCAGAATTTGGGCCCTTATTGAATTCTGCACAAGTTAGGGGGGCTGTTCAACGCTCACCATGCAGACTTAAGGCTATTTGGCTCCATTGCCGGCTAATTGGCCGTGTTTACGATGTCTCGCGCCTTTCCCATACATCCAAGCCAAACTTTTGAGATTGCAACGTGTCAAGGATTTCAGAATCCTTTCGAAGAACTCTATGGGACTACATTACATTAGTGAAGATCAGCGATGGGAGAACCACTTAGAGGTGCGACCTTGCGGGTACAATCCTGGAACCCTTGATATTGGTATGGACAGCATCGTTGTATTTACTGGCCCTCTGTCTCTCTACCTCTCTGTCTCTCTGTCTCTGTCTCTCTAGAAGGTCTTCCTGCTTTGCCCATGGCGGATCTGAATCATGCTGCTGGTGCTGATGCAGACTTGCTCTTCACGAACTGTAGCAGCCACTGTGGCGCTTCCTGGTAGCTGCTCAGAATGGGCCACAAAGGAACCCGCATAGGGGACCCTCTTACTCCCTTTGCAATCCCACATTTCCCAAATGAATGTGCCTCAGGCAACGGGACGTATGATGGGGCCCTTTTCATGGACTCCCCTTCGGGCTTCCTTCGAGCAAATTCATGCCAGGGCATCAACAACAAGTTCGAAGCCATAGACGTGCACGTGCAGCGCATGATGGAATTCAACAAGACCACGAACGAAAAGGCTGAGCTAACGGGGCCGGGTGTGAATATGGAGAGTTGTCAAACATGAGTCCTTGCTGGCTTGGGTATCCCATACACCATAAGGTCGAAGTAGAATGGGAACCTAAAGAAGGGACCATAATCTCATAGCTTATATAAGGCAGGTGCCGGGAAACAAACAGGCTTCAGGATGGCGATTACTGTTAACATGCCTTTTGATATTGCAGTTAATCCAGACCCATGATTAACAAACCCCCTCCCGTTAATAGGGATTGTAATAGGGATCCTAATATTAAAGCCCTTAAAAGGAGAGGGTTTATTCATCAGGGGTCTACATGTTTATTGACATGAATAAGTATAAGTACACGTTTATGAACGTTATCAGGCTCACTATCAGTATGGTTGTCGTTCGTACCATCATTAGTATTATTTCGAGCATCAACGGTGTTAGTAGTATTAGGGTTGAGGTTGTTGCCGCTGGCACAAGAATTCTTAGATCTAGAGTGTACAGAATTTCACATAAACCCTAATCCCTAAACCCTAAATCCTAAACCCTACGTGTAGGTTGGGTTGGGGAGTCTGAGAAGCTTTGATGGTACAGAAGTTCAGTGTCACGCAAGAATCCGGTTGCTCACTTTGCGCCCCCCCCACCCCCCCCCCCCACCCTGCAAAGATGCTTTAGTGTTTAGGGTTTAGGGGTTTAGGGTTTAGGAGCTAGCATGGCTCGGAAAAAGCGCTAAACCCTAAACTCTTTCTGGGACCTTTTAAGATTGCGAGGCCCCGCACAGGGATTCGGTCGACGTTTTGGTTTTGAAGTGTCGCTGCAACCAGAAATTGGCCGACTTATTCCAAATCACAGGGTTTAGGTTGGGTACTGCCCCCCCTTAGTAACAGCTGGATAATAAATATTGTTTGGTATTTATAGCCCTTACTTAATGGGACCCCTAATATAGACAGTTACTGGGTGGGGCCAGTACCGCGCAAGGTTTAGGGTTTAGTGTATTTTGACGGGCCCCCAGACATTTAACAACCCTAAGTCTCCAATCAGCCCAAAACAGGTGCTGTTTAACCACTTTTGGGTTCTGGGTTTTATGGACCTAGAGCTTTCAGGGGGAGAAGGGAGCCCCAAGCAGTAGCTCAAAGGGTCCATGTAGCTATATGGTTATATTTGGGCTTTAAAGTTGGTCCCGTTTGGGCCCTAAGCATATAATTACCATGTACCTACATGGCCCTTTGGGTTACTGAGCTCTGAAGCCAACACCCCTGACATGGACCCTTTGTGTCCTTCCAGATGGATGCGGCTTTCCGATCTTTTGAACGCCTGGACGACACTGCCGCAACCTCATACTTAGAGGATCATGGGACTAAGTAACTACTTATAACTGGGGTTATAAGCCTATTTATAATTGGGGTAACCCATTTAGGGGGATTATGAGTAGGGTTATAAGCCCAGCTATAAATAGTTACTGCGTCTCATGGGCCTCCAAGTACCTGACGTGCTGTTGAATGATTTGTTCTGCTTGGTTGCTGACGATTATGGAATTGTGCTGCAATTGTTCTGGATACCAATTTCCTTAGATGCAGGGCTTACGGCCGCGGACGCCTCATTTTGAACTAGACAATTCTGGTATAGTGGTATCTTTCTAGCAGGGCCTCACAAAGAATACCCTACCATCAAGGGGATTAATTATGTGATGTTACAAGCAGCGCTCTTGAGATGGATTTCCTTCATTGTCGTAAGTGCCCGATCAACCTTTTCAGCACTACTCCCCCCCTTGCTCATAGACCACTGACAGGCATTGGACCCTATGAATTCGAAGAACCTCTTGTCTTGAACCTGAGTTCAACGACCGGGCGGAGATGTTTCTGGAAGCTGTCGTAGGCGCTTGGGTGGGGATTCTGAGAAGCCACCATAGCACGTTTGACTTTTGTATGGCGGCTTTGCAAAGATTGCAAGGATCAGGTAGAGCAGGAAAAAAGCACCAACAGTATTCGCCTATAGTCTGTAATCGTCACCATGATCTAATATGAGCACTGAACATCCTACACTACCTCTGGTGCTCCAGACTTAGCAGCGGGCTTCAGGAATCGGCTATTTCTACCCAATTCATATCTAAACCCTAAATCCTGAACGCTATGGTGGGGTTCATTGTGAAAAAACAGGCCTGCGCACGTCCTGGGCATATGCAAACACAAGGGCCGCCTGATACCCACCCCTCCCAACAAATCTGGGAGCCCTCATTTTGGGTTCAGGGTTGAGGGTTTTTGTTCATGTTAGAGCCCGATATAGCCCGTATAAGTAAATTACAATATGGTAATGTCCATGTTCTTCTCCATTATCCCTACATAACTCCTATATGGTAGTTTCCCAAAATACAGGGACCCCAAGGTAGACCCCAAAATATTATAATCCTTATTATGGGGACCCCCCCAAAAGGGCACCCCTAATTTTGGGAAACCCCCCCATATAGCCCCGATATAATCCTTAAAGGGATTCTACTGGGAACCCCAAATAGGG
>CAJNIZ010043686.1:18221-54739 GCA_905231905.1 Symbiodinium pilosum | reverse complement strand
ATACCAGCGTGCCTCGCCCTATGTAACCCTTTCAAGGGAGGCTTTCCATTTAATTTTCCCTTTTCCTTTCCACCATTCAGATTACTTTGACTCCTAAAGCCCCCCTAAACCCTACTCCTCCCCCATATAATCCCCTAAAAAGATCTAGACCCTAGTAGACCCTAGAACCCCCTATAAAACTACCCTTTAAGGAGGTTACAACCACTGCGTCCAGGTCACGCTCCTTGAAGCTGGCTTTCGGAGGTTCAGGAGGCGCTTCCTGTCCAAGTTAAGACAAACATACTGTTTAGGGTTTAGGGTTTAGGGTTTAGGGGACCCTAAACCCTAAACCCTAAACATACTGGGACTTGGCCTAATTTGCGAGGAAACTCTTTTTTTAGGGACCCGTCTTATAATCGGAACTTCAAATGTAGGGACCCGTGCTATACTGAGTTTTTGGAAATCTTCATGTGAGGGTTGTTGTGCTTATGTAGATGGCTATAGCCTCCCTTCTGGGAATACCTTCTCTGTCATGGTTTGACCGCTTCCTTTTCAACCTTTCTACTAGTACGGCAAAACATGCACTGGAAAGAACAGCTGAGTGCAGAAGCCTCTACAGTAAGACGGACTCTGGAAGAGCGTGAAGGACCAGGCTGCCCTGATGCTTCAGCAGAGCACCAAAGCGCCTACCTGGACCCCCAAAGTAGGTAAAACAATAGCCCTAAACCCCTAAAGATAGCCCAAAAGGCATGTTTTCTACCTACTTTTGGGGTCCAGGTAGACATCTCCTTTTGCTCTAGCCGATATGTATGCACTTCCGAATTATACAGTTCAGGGTAGAGCTTTCACGTCTTGATGACATAGACGAAAGATGCCCCTCCGATCATCCTGTCATCTGTGCGGTCCCAAAGTCAAGACTTTGCACTTCAAGCCCCTCCTAGTCTCAGTGCCACACGGACCCCCAAGGGACCCCATGTCCAATGCAATGTGGGGATTCCTCAAGCCGAATACGGCACACGTGTCTTATGTGCAGCAAGAGTACATCTTCAGGCATCCTCGTCCTAAGACTTGCAGTGAATTAGTTGTGAGTCGCCAAGCTTGATCCCTTTTGTTCTCCACCGTCTTCTAGCTCGTACCTTACACTCAATAAACCAGCCGCCCCTGTGTGGAAAACCCCGGTTCTGTAGAGTGCCGTTTCCTACCCTTGGCCAAAACTACACCGCCAGCAATAACTCATCGAGGAACTTCCCACAAACCTTTCAGCAAAACAGTCGAAATCCTAAACAGCAGCCGGCCTTTGGCTTTGGTTTCTTTGGGATGACAACTGGGTCAGGCCTGCATGTCAAAATCTGCTGTCGCATGCTTTGGGTTTAGGGTCCGGGGTTGGATAGACCCATGCGCCCTTAGTGTGGGCCGTACTTTGGGCTTCTCATATGTACCTATATGACCATTTAATGCAGCTATGACAAACACCTACGATGCGCATGTCCAAGAGTCGTCTGCACGGAAGGCGTAGGATAAAACAGTGTTTAGGGGTTGGCATCTGTCACGAGATCATACCAGCAACAAACGCAGTTCAACGACGCGTCGCCGCACCAGAGCATGCCACCAAAAAGGTTGGCTAGTATAGACGGTGAATTTGGGAAACCCCGTATATCTCACCTTTACCAGGAAGAGCTTGGCTATGGCTTTGCAGGTTAAATTGAAAGCCTGATTCCTTTTTTTGAGCTGTCGTCCTCATGTGCAGGAGAAGGCACCAAGAAACGACTTCCATGTTGTACCCCAGTGGACTATGGTAATTTCTGGGTGTGGCAAGATAACCAACCGCCCTTGACTCAGAAGCGCTGCCAAGCGACTACTGCACGGACGATAATTGACACTAAAGTCTACATGCTGCAAGAGCGCGAAGCCTGAAGCCCTGGGTCATAACTCCAAACCCCAACATTTGCTTCCAGCCTTTCAAGGCATTGCAACTGGATCAACAGAATCAAGTCTTGAGGTATGCCATAAGCTGATTCTGTAAGAACCATGGTTACTGAACGTTCAAGAAATCAGGACCGAAGCTTTCAGGCAACAATCTCTGTAAGGATGACAGCTCGGGCATGTTTTGTGCGTGTAGGACATGGAGGACATGGAGCCTCTACGTGCTTACGCCAAGGGAAGACGCAATGGGAGCGTTTTTCGAAAGAGAGATTTCTCTTCGCAAGCCAAAGAGACATCGTCTGGCTATGAGCCCACTATAGCTATCTACCTAGGTACAAGTAGAAGCCTGTTTGCGTTCTAACCCTTCTATATCTATTGTATAACACCTTCAAACCCTATTCGAATACTTAGGCCCCGCCGAAGAGGCATTGTCCTAAGAAATCTCATCTCATGCCGAGCAAGCGACCTCTTAGGCGTTTGCTTGGCCTAAGTCACTGCATCCTAGGGCCCAGCGAATCTGCTAAAGAAAACCTTTACTGAAGAAATATAAACCCTGGCTTTACGCTCTAGGGACCCTTTACCTTCAGAACTGCGACCCTGAGATTAGGCTTGAGGGACCCTATACCTTTAAAACTGCAACAGTGCTTGCAGGCTTACGGGTAATTCCGACTGGGCCATCAGGCCCATAGAATGCTTTAAACAATGCTGTGGAAGCTGATACCCATTTACAGCCGCCAATGGGCCACATATGAAAACTTATACAAGTCCAGCTTCCATTTCATTTTCCCGCTTGTCTTCCACTTCATTCTCCATATCTATGGAAGCCTACATTCCACATGGTAGTTTTCCAAAATAGGGGGACCCCAACAAAGAACCCAAAATACTATAATCCTTATATGGACCCCAAAATGGTACCCATAACTTTGGGAACCCCCCATATCATCGCCCTATGGAATTCGTAAATTTAGGGCGTGCATCACATGACACCCAATGCCAATCTCAGTTTGCCTGATGCCAGTGAGGCGGAAGAACTCGTCCTGTCCAGGTTAAATAAGGGGATCTTAGTTACCCAACCCATAGACTAAGAGCCCTCGTATAGTCAGATGATATTCATAAGGTCCTTGTTCTAGGCGTTGGGGTAGCTAAATCCCTTTATTACACATTTCATATGCGCGTTGCCCATGTCCCAAGGGCAGTTTTGCTCTCAAGCCTGGGCTACATCTCGACAAGACTAGCTGGCATCCTTACTGCAAACGTGGTTTAAAGTTTAGGTTTCAGTGTTTCCCCCAAAACGAAAATGTTCTGTTGAGACAAGGGTGCATGGCAAGTCGTCTTAGTCATGATAATGCCCCGGAATTGCGCGCAGAATCATGATAAGGTGAAGAATGCAGGCTTCCAGCATCCCCCGAAAGGTCGCCTGGATGCTGAGTCCCAATCCGTAGACCTGTACGTAGCCTTAAACACACAGTCCGACACCCTAGGCCCCAGCCCTAGACAAACAGACCCCAACACAGTAAACCCCTACCCCTAAACCCTAAACCCCCAAACCCTAAACCCCTAAACCCTAAACCCCTAAACCCACGACCCCCAGTTCTCGCACCCAGCGAAGCCTCCACATCTCCGGCAGGCTCAGGGGGCTCCCTCGCAACAGACACCACTTCCATACCCATTTTAGGGTATACAGGGATAATGGAAAAGAAAATGAGACTACTATATTGGGTTTAGGGTTTAGGGTAGGGATAATGGAGAATCAAATGGAAAAGAAAATGGAAAATGAAATGGAAACTAGGGAATACATAGGGAATAACAGGTATATTAGGGTTATATTGGGATAATGGAAAAGAAAATGGAAACTATAGGAATCATAGGGATTATATAGGGATCATATAGGGATTATATTGGGGATATAGAGAAATGGCGTATATGGTGGAACCCTAAACCCTAAACCCTAAACCCAATATATAGGGGAAGAATGAAACGGAAAACAATAATGGCAACTTCAAGGGAGACTGGCTTTATGGTGTATATGGCTTAGAGTTTCTGAGAATTTGGGGGGTTTAGGGTTTAGGGTTTAGGGTGTAGGGTATGGTCTGGGATGGTCTCGGGACAGTAAAGATTGGAGTAATCCGCCTCGGAATAATATGAACTATAGTCTGAACTCCAGTATCACCCTTAATAACCCCTACAATACTCCCCGATATTTTCCCTTATCTACCCCCCTTTAAGGAGTCTAGACTCTAGCTCACATAGGTCCCTGTCCTTGGCAAACCCCCTGTGATGCCCCACATTGTCTTCACTCACCTCGAAACCGTAAAACCCTAAACCTCTATAGTCCCCCTTAAGTAGATAGAACATGGGTTTGGGTATATTATAAAAAGATCCCCATATACCCCATATTCTATCTACTTAAGGGGGACTATAAGCTATGCCATGATGACCCCCTCCAAATTCTTCAGAACCATCCTCTGCCCTCGGAATGACGAAGCTGTTAACCAATCACCCCACAGCCTTTGTTTAAACCTCTTACAGAAGAACCGTGTTATGTAAAAATAGAAGTTATACATCACTACAGGTCATTCTCTGTTTTTGCCTCGGGCTTCCCCGACCAAATTCCAAGCCACCACCACCCAGAATGAGCACCCTCCGTATGTACTCCCATCACCCTAGCTTGGTTGGCCTTTGCAGCCCTCTGAAATGTGTAAAGATATGGTGTCCTTCTGAAACCAATAAGGCAGAAATCTAAATATCCCAGAGGCAAACCCAGCTAGTATGTATGTAATACACACCCCCACCCCCAAATTAGTAACACGTATTCCCACTGATATACCCTCATATACTAGGCGGCTTAATTCGTATTAGGGTGGCGAGGGGGTTACGTAGAGTCCCGGGGATTATCATTCAGTCTCATGTTGCGCAATGCTGCCTGTAGCCACGACAGTTCATCCTTTGCCCCTTGCATTAAAGCCTCTGCTCCCCCTAACATGAAGCATTTCCTTGCGGACACCAAGTATGTTGTACCAAATATGTTGTAGCCCATGTTTCACGTTATTTAGGGCACTAGTTTTTGTAGCTGGGGCAGGATTAGATATGGCTTCTGCGCCTACTGGTCCTCCAAGACTGGTTACTCTGCGACGCACGTGCCCAGTGATTGCACACTACATGGCTCCCCCCTACAGCAGCTGCTGCCAGTAGGGATGTTTGGAGTTGTGATAACCCTGCATACGAGGCTTCAACTCTGGGACTCAAGCTTGGACGGAATATTATACCCTGTCTAGTTTAGGGTTCAAGGTGGTTTCCATTTCCTTTTCCCATATCCCTATATCATAGCCCCAATATTCTACCCTATAGGACTTCGAAGCTGTCATGTGCATTTATTCAGATCAAAGATTTAACTGTAGCCGTCAAAAGCCTCAATGCAATATTTTCCTGCATCTGCAAATGGAAATACGGGAAGGGCTCTACAAAAAGCTCTAGGGATTGCTCTCATGTCTCCGTTTAAGTCCATGTTCCGCCACCTGCTGCACCTGCCTCCTGCCTGAAACTTGGTGCGAACTGCTGGCTCAAGCTTCCCTCTTCTGCACTCGCACGCTTCTTTTTGCCCGACCCTCGCGGCGCATCCCAAACGGACAACACCACTCTTCTCACCCCACTCCCTGCAACCCAAGCTGCTACCATGGAGGACTGACGCAGATTGCTGACTTCTTCTGCCACTACATGAGCAGCAAAGGAAACATCTTCACTATTTGTGTAGTCCTAAAGCTTAAACCGCTTCCCGGACTCAGCATGCACCGTGGCTGACCTGGTGCTCAGCATGCACCGTGGCTGACCTGGTGATAGTTCTCATTTGAGCAACTACTAGTCAGGAGTGCAGAAAGTAAAGACATCTGCTCACTTTGTTGATCTGCAGTTGTTGGCATGGTTCTTTTAGCATTGAGACATGATCTTCGGTTAAAGTATGTGGGACCTTAGCAAGGAGGGGTTGATCAGTAAAGCTTGAGGCCTAGATAGGTCAAACATGGAGGTAGGCAGCCATGCAGCAGGACATCCTAAACGACTGCAAGAAGTAACATCAAAAACGAGCCACGGGCAAATTCGGTAAGAAAGAGGTCCTGCTTGCGTGGTGTCTTCTTCCAAGTTATCTTAACCAATGCGTCCAGGATTTCGCAGCGACAAACTGAATCAGCAGCAGATACCAAACAACATGACCTAGCAACGTCAGAACTCAAAGCATGCAGGGCACTAGAAGATATCTACCGATCTGATTCTTGCAAGTTCGTGATTGGATGGTAGCTGTACATGAGTCCTGGTCGGAAAGCCCCGTCCCGCACACTCTACACTCTGTCAGGTGAAGTCTGTAGCTTGTAATTCAGCGCGGGCCCGGGATGCTCCAGCCATAGCAAAATCAAGCACATTATTTTCGCTACAACCTGCAATAAATTCCATGCTCTGCGAAGCCCTGATCTACTAAGGTCAGAGGATTGTTTCTATGAAGCCAGGCTGCTCCTCAAATGAACATCTCCTGCATCTCGACAGCTTCTGCGGGGAAATCCTGGCAAGTGTTCTTGAAACAGACATGGGAGCATTCGAGGGGGGGGGATAGTACAGGGCTGCACAACTTGTAGGCGAAGGCCTCAAAACGCACACAACCTTTCTAGCCACCCCTCTCAACTTCAAATCTTGTGGGGTTCCCGCCAACTAAATCGCTGAGGAACCTTAAGCACAGGAGGCTGACAAGCCCCTATCAAAGCTGAGCAAAGCCCGTTGTTTGAAAGCCAACATAGACTGCCGTCGCCTAATGCATCTTCCCAGTGTCGGCCTTGTAGATTGGCTAGCCACGATCTTATTGGAGAGCCACGAATCTTATACATGGTTCTAAACTGTTTAAACACAACGATCCCACAGAATTTCCCTGAATCGCCCTGAGATCGAAATACCCGACAGCGCTGCACCTGAAATCCCAAACTCCAAGAAAGACACCATTAGACCTCAGAACCGGATTTTGGGTGGTTGTCAAAATTATGGTCCCTTTTTGGGTCCTTGTTATAATACGGCACCTAATATTTAGGGTACCCAAAAAGGGACCCGAATTTTGACAACCACCCATGTGTTTTTTTCTATGGCCTGCATCCTGCAACCTAGAGTATTCTACGATCCAGGAGTGCAACCGCAAATCTCACTGTCTGAACTAGCTCTCGAAATCCTAAACCCTAAGCCCTACATAAAGCTTAAACTCTTAATCCTAAATCTCTATCCCTAGAGCACCCTACATCCTAAATGCCAAGCCCTAGTACGTAGATTCCATTTCCTTTGCCATTCCCCCATATAACCCCTATGGATATACCTAAACCCTAAACCCTAAACCCTACAGCTAGGGCTGTCCTTCCCCAGCTGCGAGCACGAGCCCGGTCCGGGGGGCGCCCCTCGGCCGGGCCCACCCACCTGGGCGAACTTCTCTATACATAGGGGTTATGTAGGGTATACCGGGGTTATATAGGTGTCATATAGGGGTTATACAAGGGTATATGCGGAAATGGAAAAGACATGGAATCTACTAGGGCCTGGGGCTTGCGATCCAGGATTTTATGGTCAGGCCCAAAGACGCCTTTGTGGACTTGATTAGCAACTGAAGGTCTGCCGGAACATCGGTACTTTCTGCGCATCAGGGCGTTTTGACAATCATTGCCACCATGCTGTTGCTTTCTGAGGATAAATAAACCAATACCTTCTGCCCTAAACCCTAAACCCTAAACCCTGTACCCTAAACCCTAAACCCTGTACCCTAAACCCTAAACCCTAAGGATATTACTATTATTATCACTACTATGAGGCCGCCAATCTGTTTCATCCTGCAACTCATCCAGGCCCAACACTCTTGTTGTCTCTGTGCAGATGTCGTGCTCCTACAGTTTCCGCTCCTGCTGTTGCGCTCCAATTTTGCCTGCTGCTAGCGGTGCTTTAGGGCAGTAGGATTGCAAGATAAAGTTCTGAGGAAATCATATAAAGAAGCTGGAGACGTAATGTTTGACTTCAGTGTTGAAGTATGCCTGCAAAGGATTGAACGAGATTTGGGCCAACAAACGTAGGCCGCCCCGGGCCCCAGAACACTCAACATTACAAAGCACATCCACAGCAACAAAACACAGGAAAACAGCAGAAAACAACTCTCTGCTTCTGAGCCGGGCACAACGCCGGTGTGGACGCCGCGGTCCAGGATTCGGCACCTGGAGCAATTAAGGCCCTAGAGCGCACAAATGATGACGGCTTCGACGGTCATGATGGTGGTGATGGAGGGAAAGGGAGCATTATAGGGAGATTTGGAACTTGAGGTGTTAGGGTTTAGGGTTTAGGTTGGGTAGTGGCCCCACCCTGTAACAGTCTATACTAGGGGTCGTATCAAGGGCTATATAGTACCCAAACTTAAGGTGTTAAGGTTCGGGGTTTAGGGTCAAAGTCCACTTGGAGGAAGGCTCTGGAGAGATGATGACATTCTCTACTTGGGTTGGTCCTAAAACCCTTTGAACAATATTAGTATATAGGGTCCCTCATTAAAGCCACTAGGGAAAATATCAAATATCCCAGGAGCCTACCCAGCTACTCCCCACCCGAAGTACTGAAGATCGTGCACTGCCCTAAACTAACATAGAACCCCAAAGGGTGCTCAAACGCGCTACAGTCGTTGCAACAGCGGGCTATAGGGAGTTCCATGCTACTGTGGAGGGCCCCTTGGCTCAGGTTTCAAGAAGAAATGCCATCAATGCAGATAGCCTTGTCGCCTTCTTTCACGCTCAAGCAGAACTGAAACCGCAAGACGTCCTTGCCCCCAACCTTTCCCTAGAGCACCCATTCAGCACTTAGATACTGAAGACAAGACTCTGTAACCTTGCTACCCCCACCTGCAGTATTTCACCCCAAAATACGAAGTCCTGACACCCTAGCTACCGTCCAAACCCTGCATCCTCCATCTCTGCTTTCAAACCATCATTTCTACCGCATGCTCAAACCGTATAAGGCCCCCATTCAGAACTCAAACCCCTAATGCTCTACACCTAAACACTAAGCCCCATTAACAACAGCCTAAACGTCCCAAACCCTTCAATCCTAGCTCTGTCATGTAGAGGCCTGAAAAATCGTAATGTTGCCCCCCTATCATACTCGCTGCAATACTTCCTACCCCAAGCCCCACTTCCAATTGTGTATACACTAGGATGACACCCAACCCTGCAATAGTGGTATAATAGGACTATAAGAGGACCCTGATACAGTTCCCATTCTCCAATATAGTCACTATTACTGGGTGGGGGGCCCTAAACCCTAAACCCTACTTAAATCCTACTTAAATCCTACTTAATTAAAACCTACTTAAAACCTACTTAAACCCTAAACCCCACCTAACTCAAACCCTTTGAAAGCTGACCTGAAGGCGATGAGTCGTGGCTCAGCTTCCTCCGTGGAGTTGACGCCTCTCCGGCTTCAAAGGCGGCTTTGAAGCTAGGTTTTGGGGATTTAGGGTTTAGGGGTTTTGGGGTTTAGGGTTAAGGGTTTAGGGGTTTAGGGTTAAGGGTTTAGGGTTGTGCAAGGGTTAAGGGTTAAGGGGTTTAGGGTTAAGGGGTTTAGGGTTAAGGGTTAGGGGTTAAGGGTTTAGGGTTAAGGGTTTAGGGGTTTAGGGGTTTACGGTTAAGGGTTTAGGGGTTAAGGGTTTAGGGTTAAGGGTTTAGGGGTTTAGGGTTTAGGGTTTAGGGTTTAGGGGTTTAAGGTTAAGGGTTTAGGGTTAAGGGTTTAGGCTAGGTTCCCTAGTAACCCCTACACAAGAAGGGTACCCCTTTTCCTAAGGTTCAGCTCTAATAAGAAGATCCCGAGATAGAAAGAGAAAAAGGGTACTACTGGGGTACCCAGCAAGCTATGTTGGAGTGCTAACCCTGCATAGATAGAAATCTTCTAGAACTTTTCCTCGCAAAGCTCTTTAAACATCTTTAAACCTTTAGCATCCGCTTTGCAACGCTGAAACTTAATCGTTCGTGCTGACCCAAAAGCTGTGAACCCCGAACCCTAAGCCCTCAACCACAAAACGTAAACCCCAAACCCTAAGCCGTACTTTCACCCCCTAGAGAAGGCAGCATGATGGCCGCCCAACCCCAGAAAACAGCCCAAAAGGACATGATGCTACATACTTTGGGGCCCAGTTTTAACCCTAGCGGGGTGGTGTGGGTCCCTAAACTTCAAGCCCTAAACCCTAAATCCTAAACCCTAATTAAATCCGAAACCCTAATAAAATCCGAAACCCTATATCCAAAACCCTAAATCCTAAACCCTTTTGCAGGCCTCTGGCACTCCAGAGCCGCTCCGCGATCGCTGCTGCACGGGGCCAGATAGTCGGCTCCATGTCCGAAGGATCCTTGGGATTTCCGAAATTAGGGTTTAGGCCTTAGATGGGGTTATATAGGAGCATATAAATACATGTGGGGATGTATAGGGGAATATGGGGGGGCACATAAGGACGCAAGAAGTTTTTAAGGTTTGGGGCTTTGGCTCAGAGTTTAGGGAGGGGATGTCATTGGGGCTTTGGGTTTGGGATTCCAAGTTTAAGGAGGGGATGTCATTTTGAGGCTTGCGGAGGCTATGGGGCGTAGTGCCTGGAGGATCCTTGGGATTTAAGGGCTTTGAAGGGTTTGAAGAAACCTGATAGGGCTCAGAGATGTTCTAGATTCTGAATGATTGCAGAACATAAGTTTGAGGACTTTGCAACGTTTGTGTCTGCAGGTCGTGGGCGAGTTGTATGGTTCAAGCTTTGTCAAGACTGGCATTCGATGACTCGGAGGAAACATGGCCATCAAGAGTACCAGTACTCCTCACAATGACAATAGGCATGACATAGGTAGAAAGGGTATCTATAAAGGTAATTGTTCTAACATGTTAGTTGAAAGATATGACATGGTTATAGCTCGGGCTTTTTCCTACCTCTCCTAACCCTATTGGGCACTATAGCCGGTCTCCATTTCATAGTCCGTTTTCTTTACCAATCGGTTCTATATCAGTTGGTTATGATTTGGGTTCCGCCCGACCAAGACCGTGACAATCTGAATAGCACACATGGGTAAGGTTGGAAGATCTGGGGCGTCGGCTTGGGGTCTAGGGTTTAGGTTTGCTTTTTCACTTTAAAGTTTTGGGTACAGGCTTTGGCCAAACATGGGCTTTAGGGACCGCAGGAAAAGCGTGACTGGTTCCGGGGCAAAAGGTGCTGGGACTCGGACATCTGGGTTTATAGAAAGATGCACGCTCTCAAGATACCAGGAAGGGCTAGATGTTTCCATAATGCCCAAATGGGAGATGTCTAGGATGCCCCTCAAGAACAGTCTGACCTTAAACATGAGAGCAGCTGTTATATACCACGACATGCGCTAAAACCTTATTATAGGAATCCCAATTTGGGGAACTGGAGTACTGGCATCCCGAACTCTTAGCAAGGGCGGTACCCGTTATACGGTTGGGGAATGTGGTGGGTCTCACACTCGCGGCCCACATTACATACACAAGTCTGCGCAGACGACCCTATAGACAGCAAAGCCATCCAAACACCGGAAATTCTCAGAAACAGGCGAAATTCCTAAACCCTGAGTCCTAGACCCAATCTCCTTGGCTTTTATATTCATACATGAAAGCTGCAGTGCTAGAACATTCAGCTTCCTGAACCCTGATGCTCAGAATGCTAGGCCCCTAACGGCCCACACTCAGAATTGGTGGCCAATATCAGGTTGTCTATTTGAAGTACCCTACACCATATTTAGGCAAGGAACCTAGGAACGTAACAATGTCAAGTAATTTGGCTTCTACATCACACCCCCTAGGACCCCTAAAGGGCTGAGGGGCTACTGTCTCGCCCCACATACATCCTTCTCCGCCCAGGACGAGATGCGCCTTGTCCTGCAATAAGAAACATGGTCACGCAGTGATGGTAAGACCTCTGGTGGTAACAACACCTGCTGCTGCTTCTGCACCTCCTGCTGTTACTACGGCTACTGCTGCTAGTGATTATAATAACACTTGCAAACCAATAAAACCAAATACAACCATTACAAGAACAACAGCGATGAAGACCGACATGATGTAAGTCTGACAAGACGAAAAAGACCACTAGTGGTAGTGGACATGCCTGTGTTGTCATAGTCGAACTGGTGATACGTTCAAGAACTTTACGTGTCATTTCATGGAATGCTCCTAGCCACGCTACTTTCCACACCAAATCCACAATCACACGCCGTCCTGGCTGATGTTGAACTGGGGGTCCATTGCCTTGGAAACTTAGGCTGTTGTAGAATCAAGCGTTCGGAGTCTCGCGTGAGGAGGAGTTTGGGTGAGAATCCTGCCATTCAGGCGTCGATGATTGCTGCGGCTGCGAGGCGTACATGCTTTGCCATGTCGTTTTCAATCCATCGAGGTACCATCCTTGGATGCAAATCAGTGCGGCAAATATGAAGATTAGGTGCGGTCTCGCGACACAGCTACAGCTCCAACGTCCGTGGAGTCCTCTGAGGGAAGCTAGGCCGGCCCCATGTACAGGGGAAGGTTGTGGGGCTTAAGCTGCAGATCAAACAAAACCCCTGAATCTTGCATTTGGTAGTGGCGCATGGTCCTCTTGCGGTTGTTTTTGCCGGCATAGCATGGTTTTAACGTCGTTCATTGTGATAGGCCGGAGACATCTGTCTTTGGCTTAAGGTTGCAACTCCCATGGCAAACATGATGGTGAGTACATTTGAGCAGTTCTGACCTCTTGTCCGTCCATGTTAGGACTCAAAACAAGAAGAGCAGCAGGGGACCCCTCTGTAAGTTGATCCAGGAGTCCATTGGAGAGGAGAGCACGATAACCTGCCAGCATGCAAAGCAAGGGCTCAGCGACGACTAGTACGGCTGCACAGGCAATTGACCCTGTAGCCTGCTTGCCGTTGTTTTCCCCTTGGTAACTTGAATATTCACACACATTACAAGTAACTCATAGATGCAGCAGTCGAGCTATACTCCTCGCTACATGAACCTGCTGCTACACGCCAGCTGAGCCCCTTGCCCTTCATGAAGCCAAGCCGAGCCCCTTTACAGGCATGCACCACCGTCCCACAACAACGCCCCATCCGTTCAAAACGCACGGCAAGAACTCTAGGCCCTTCCTGCACCCACGATCTGCTGCATGAGCTTTGAGTCGTGCCAGTTCTGAATGACCGCATCCTGTCCATCCGCTCAGGGTTCGGGCATATGATGCAAGCGAAAATCAATGTAGAGGTTGGGGTTGTCTCGAAGCAAAGTAGACAGAAGAGCAGGTAGGCTGGTTTTTCCTCTTCTTGTTCTTGTTGTTGTTCTTGTTCTCATTCTTGCTCGTGTGCTTCTGCTCCATGCCTAGCCATGTTAAACATGCAGGCTCTTGCACAGCAACTCGTCAACTTGAAGGTCATTGGAGAACAGGCTTCACAGTTGCAGGTAGGGGGGATGAAGACGAATCCCGAATCTGTGGAAAATCGCCTTGGACCTGCACCCCTTTACTGCGCCAAGTGGGTGAACATAGCTCTCGTCCTTCGGCGGCTTGGCCGACATGAAAGCTTCCTGAGCAATACACCAAGCTATGTGCCAACATCATGGCTGTGACATGGTGGTGGGTGGAGTAGCATAGGTGTCGGAGTAATAGACGCACACTCTAAAGATGCAACAAGGTGAGGGTGGCTCGACCTGAGGTTTAGGGCCTGTAAGGCAAAAAGGTAAGGTTTGACTAAGGGAAGCCCTCAAGCCTCTCAGCCTTCTGAGGTCATAGCCACGTGGCATTCCCTGGTGGAAGCTAGAAAAGGGAGGAGTGCACAAAGTCCGCGCAAGTGGAAGACAGCTCAAACATCGCTGGGACGTGCCCAAATTGCTCCCTGAGGGAAGTGCTTAGGTTGGGAGTAGGGAATGGAGGGAAGTAGTACCCACATAACCCTCTATAATCGCCCCTACAACCCATGCATCATTCCCTGCTAGTTAACTATCAGTTATTTGTTTCTGTTGCTGCAAGCACTGCCCAGCCGAGCGTCGTCCCAGAGGATCGTTTGCTTCCCCAGCTTCTTGGCCATGGAGACCATGTGATTCACAAAGTAATCGAAGACCTGGTGCAGCCACTTTCAGCACAAACCCAGCACAAGTCTACTCCTACAAGTCGAAAGATGCGCGTTGCACTGAAAGGTTTCAATGCAGGAGTGATACGGAGGTTCTAGAGTGGTCAAGCGGCCCTCAGCCCCAACCACTATAAGCACCACGCTGTGAACCCCAAACCCTGAAGCTGAAATTTCGGAAGTCTGCGGGTGCAGGCCCCAAACAGAATCTTGTTTTCTCAACATGGCGGTAACTTGTGGGATCCTAGACGTGTATGCGGATCATAGCTAGAGCATTGCGGGTGCCCTTATAATAATAAGCGCTATGAAAAGGATTCGAGCAAGAAAGACCTTAGTTCCATCGGTTCCTGGCTGATGTCAGGCCTCAAATTCCAGACTCGAGGGTCCTAGTTTAGCGATTAGGGTGTATTAGCGTTTTAGACAACATGATATTTTTTTGCGGAGTCCGGCGTAATAGAAGAAAGCTGTGCGTCTTGGCTGGAGGATCTCCACATACTATAACCTTGCAAGGAGTCTAGGACCCTTTTGGCAATCTTGTATTCTCCTGCAAAACCAGTTCCCATTGGATTTTCTTGTCCGTTCGATTCTCCACTATTCCAACGGGCCCTCGCTTCGCCAATAATTCTGCTTTGTTGAACCTAAGGCTGAAACCAGGGGCCCTTAGTATGGGTCCTTAACCCTGGGCTCCCTTAGAGGGTCCCTGAAATCCCCCTAAAAGGCCTGAGGGCCATATCAGGAACCCATACTTCGAGCCTTAAATTTGCAGCTTCTTCATGACCCTCATGTTAACTATGGGAATCCTTGTGCGGCTCCTCTAGCAAGCCTGGAAAGCTCCCGTGGAACCTGGGAAGGAGCCCTCTGCTTCCTAGGGGTTTAGTAGGGAGTAAGGGAAGATATTGTAGATACTGTAAAGGGATTATATTCCCTTATTCCCGACTGAGCACCAATAAGTTTGAAGACTAATGTCCTTAAATATTGAGCCACATGAGGTTTCCCAACAGAGTACCTTATTGCGGGCCCCTCAAATAAGGACGATCGTATTTGGGGGTCTATATCGGGGTCCCCCTATTAAGGGAAACTACCATATGGGCATTCCTGTTTTGGGGGAATGAGAGCCGCAGTCAAAGTGTGCCCCACAAGCTCCCAATCTCCCACCTGCCCGGATGGAGGCACTGCACGGCATCCTGTAATTACGACCCGCCCGTACCCATGTGGGCTACGTCCTTTGTTTGGACACCCCTGGTCGCACAGAAAGTATGGTGGGGTAGCAAATGAGACGCTCAGTCAGGAAATCTTCACAATCCCCGGAAATTCCCGCCGAAATCTTAGGCACTTACCAATTCCTGCAGGATTTCGGAAACGACCAAGGCTACAAAATTGGGGTGGACTTTTTTCGGCGCCTCTTTCAACAATGTAGCATATTTGGGTTTAAAGTGGGAGCCCCTAATTGTACAAAGCCTGAAAAACAGGTGTATATATATATATGAAAACAACCTTTGCATAGCACTTACATGAGCCCCTTTTCCTATGTAGCCACCGTAGTACCCCAACTAAGAAAGCTCCATGTAGCGCAGTTTTTGAGAGAGCACTCCGAGCCTCCGAGAAGTTTGCCAAGCCCTGGCTCTTCCTGATAGTAGGGTCTAGGGTTTAGGGTTTAGGGTGGGTTTAGGATTTAGGATTTAGGGTTTAGGGTTTAGGGTGGGTTTAGGATTTAGGGTTTAGGGTTTAGGGTGGGTTTAGGGTCTAAACTCCTAGTATCCCCCTTAATAAGCCCTATAATAGGAACCCTATATAACCCCTTCAAGGAGTTTAGACTACTGCTCATATGGGGCTGAGGCTTTTTAACAAAATGTTTTAGGGTCAGGGTGTTGGGGTTGAGGTTTGGGCTGGGGGTTAGTTAAGGGTTTGGGGTTAGGTTTAGGCCGCAGCCTAAACACTAAACTGCTGCCATTCTGGCAGCCGGCAAGGATGTTCTTGCAAAAGGGGAAGGCGTGTGTGGGAAAGCCTATTCATTGATCCTGGTTCCTCTGGACTCTGCCGCCAAACAATTGCCTGGCAACCTTTAGGGAGAAGACTCAGACAAACTACAAATGGAAGCCCATGTCGGCCCATTTCGAAAGGACAGTATAGTCCTTGTAGGACCCCGTACTCGGTTGCTGCTAAGGAACTTAAATTAAGTCACCATAATGGGTAAACATAATACATAACAGGGTTTCCCCGATATAGTAACTTAATTTGTGTTCCTTCACAGCAACCCAGTATGTTGGCTTCGGGAGTGTTGATTTCAGGGCGAGAAGGCTCCAACCCCAAAATTCTGAAGTCGAAGCCCCGGCCTGAAATTGAACTGACATGTTGTTACAGGCGTTATATAGGGGTTCTATAGGGAAGCATAGAGAAGAACATGGAAACTACTGTTCTAGTTTCAAGCCCCTTGGCTCCCCAAGCTTCCACCGAACTCTGCCCTCCTTAGTACGATGCCCTCAACTGGGTTGCTGTTAAGGAACTTGAATTTAGGTTATTGGGGAAACCAATTTATTTAGTACATATACCCATTACCGAAACTTAATTGAAGTTCCTTGACAGCAGCCCAGTCGACTCTGAATCCCAACTCAACAGCAACGAGCTGTCGGCCCCGAAGAACCACATGCCTGAACCTAGGGTCCAAGTGGCCACATAATACACACTAACCCTAAACCCTAAACCCTGAACCCTATATCTATGTAGGAGCCCCATGAGTACTTCCGAAATAGATCGTCGGGCCCTTTGGGTGAAGCACGAAAGTGACGAGCAGCATCCACGCCAAATCCTTCGTGTTGTTCCAGCAGTTCGAAGGAACCTGGTGCGGGGGCTTCTCTGCCCTTGGGGGCCTTGGGGATATATATGGCTTCCACATACTACTCCACTGAAAGCTTACACCTCACAACTTGCCTACTGATGGAGCTGCCTTTTCCTTGCAAGATACCTTTTGTGCATGTGTACATACAAAGAATCAACCCCCGCGCGGCAAGACCTGTAGTCAACTAGGGTCCATTCAACAGGGTTGTAGGGACACCTGATGAGAACAATGGACAATTAAATGGAAAGTGGTTGTTTATACAGGTGCTGATACGGATTTTGTGATGTATTCGGAGTAGGGTTCTAAACAGTGGTCATCAAAAGAGAGCCAGGGAATAATATGGCTAATGATTGCAGCTGCTGCTCCATGCCCTAAACCCTAAACCCTGAATAGCAGTTTAAATCTTCTTTTCCATTATGGTACTGGTTATTTTCATCCCCAGATTCAGTGTATTGGTGTTACAGGGGATGCGCACAGGTGATTGTTTGAGGGAGCATGTATGGCTTGCATAGGGATTGACGTGAAGATGGCTGATAAAGAGTGTGCTCACTTCGAACATGTTCTAAGGAACACGGCTCTTAGCCTTTTTGGCCGGATGGAGACGCAGCCTTTTTTTTGAATCCTTGGGGGTATTGGGGCATGTTGGGGAAGGATGTTGGCCATGTTTTGCCTTCAAAAAGCAGCTGGCCCCGTTCTGTCCTCAGGCTTGTGGTAGTAGGATGTTGGGTTATGTAGGGGTTATATCGGGATCGTTGAAACCGAATTTTCAGAACATCTGTAGTCAAACTCCTACTCATCTCGACAGAACCCCTGAAAAGTAGCCTCATCGCTTCCCAGGTGGAGGAAATCGTCTGTGAACATGTCGGTGGTCCAATCCTGGAGGGCGGCCTCAGGAATTTGCGAAGCAGGGGAATGAGGGATTCGCCTTTTAAATCCTAAGCCCCCCAAGCTAATGTTGAAACTTCATCTCCAAGCCTGAGATCATGGCGGGGTACACTTCTTCTATCCACCCTGCAAGTAAGGCCAAGCAAGACCCCAAAGTGGCCCTACGTACTCTTAGATTTCATTTTAAGTTCCATGTCCTTTTCACTTGCCTCCCCATTATTGGGATAATAGGCTGCTGCAAGAACGGTTTTCGAAATCCTGCCTGTAGTCTCGATTACCTACAGTTGAGTTCGCCTCACCGTCAAATAAATCAGCAATAACCTATAACGCTTTAGGTGGGCAATTGGGATTAGAGGTGTACCCTAAACCCTAAACCCCCAATAGTAGCTTCCTTTTTCTTTGTCCATTATCCCAACATAACCCCAATATAACCCTACCTGAATTAAACCCTAAATCTTGTTCAGACCTAGGCGCCAGCAGGAATGCGAAAGTGCCGGGGTTCGCCGGGTCAAATGCGCCGCGAGATTCCGCGCTGAGGCATCCTACTACCACCACCACAAAAGCAACGACGACGATGACGACGACGACGACGACGACGACGACGACGACGACGACGACGACCTCCTCGACGACAACGACTACTACTGTGACTGCCATTATTATCAGTATGTATTATTATTACTACTACCACCAGATCTAGGTCTGACGTCCAGGGTTTATTCAGGATTTAGGGTCTGGAGCGTATTATGTATTCGAGCATCCAGGCTTTACAGTTGAGGATTGTGGCGCTAAGGCTTTAGGATTCATGTTTTTTTTTGGGGGGGGGGACCTTTCCTCAATATCCGGAGTGTTGGCTCGTTCCTACTGGATCTCGGCGGCTGATAGGTACACTCCCCGCAAGCTAAAATGAAATCCGGAAGAGCCTTTTTTTATGGGGGTGTATGGGGATACATGGGGCGTATCTGGGGATACATATCAGGGTTTGCATGGAACCACATGGAGCCACCTTGCTAAAGCACAGCGTAATCATCACAGGGTCCTCTCTGGGTTTCCATGCTCGTTTGTGAGAAGGCGCGGCCATTTCAGGGTGTCATGGGCTTATGCCTGAAGCTTGCGGCCCATGTACACCAATGCCAGAAAAGCCTAAACTACACAAGTACTCATGCCCTGCACACCTACCACATACTAGCCAGCTTCAGTTAGCTTATAGCTAGTTCTACATTGGGATACTATTGCCAACTGCAGCTTTCTATTTCTTGTAGTTTTTAGTAGTATGAACTTAGAAGATGCCGCCTCCAACTTTGACCCAATTCCGTCCTTCGGCAAAAAGTTCCGGATGCGAGTTCCTGTCCCAGACCGAGGGGCATAGTGCTCCCCCAAGCCAACATGGAACCCCAAACACAGCCCCCAATGTAGACTCCTGATTAATGAACACCCTCCTAGATACGGATTACAATAGGGATCCTAATATACAGTCCCTTAAAAGGCCGGGGTTCATTAATCATAGGTCTACATTATCCAGACTGTGAGCTACATGGGGTCCCATCTACGTGTGGGGAAGGGCGGGAGTGCCAAAGTCAACAAGACAAGATCTTTCCAAGAAGCACGAGCTCAAACACTGGACATGACATTGGTGTGGATTTACAATTCTATGTGAGCTACGGTCTAAACTCCTACTATCCCCTTTTTCCCAAGTGTGGGTACCTTTTTGGTGGGCCCCCAGTATGGGCCCTTAAGCCTGGCATCCTTGTTTACTTACTACATACCCGGTATGAACCCCCGTATGTCGTGGGGGCCCCTCAGGGTCACCAGAATCCTCTAAAATGCCTAAGGACCCATTAGGGCCCATGCTTCTTACCGTAGATCTAGCCAAGCTAACAAGGCCCCTCTTTGGGCTCTGTGTGCGGCCGTGGAGGATAAGTCTACACGACCGCTCTCCGCTCCAAAGAGACTTCAAGACACATGTGGGAAGGCTGCTGTGTACTTTAAAGTAGCTCCCCATACCCTTTGCAATTTCTAATCCGTACTCTGTGGAACGTAAGCCTCAGCCCTCCCCACCTCTCCCTCAGAAGTCAGAATCCACGCAACCCTATTACTCCCACATTATCTATGCCCATATGATCCCCTCAAAACCCCATTAAACCAATATGATCGCGAAACTCCTATTCCCCCAAGTTAAACAAATGTCGCCCAACCAATCTTAGCACCACCACATAGCTATAACTGAGGGATTGTTGATTCTTAGGGTCGTGGGGAGGGGATTAAACCCTTCCCCCTAATATTAAAACACACCCTGATACTAAATAGTAAATTCAGGGGCCTAAAATGCAGAACACTCCTTTCAAAAGGGGAAGGCTACTTTTAAAAAAGGGCCACCTAATAATGAAATAGGGTGGTTTTAAGGTCATTAGGGGGCAAAAGACGAAATACATTGTAAAACTGCGTTTTTAAAACCATTTTAGCTGAACTTATATAAATCCCAATTGATTGTCATACGGTTTCAATTGGTTTTGATCGAACCCTAATCAGTTTTCAATTGATTCCGAATGGAATTTGATGAACTCTTAATGGATTTTAACTCGAATCTAATTCGATTTCAATTGACTTTTGATGGAGGCTTCAGTTGATTTTAAAATGATTTTAATTCGATTTCAATTGATTTTGTAATTAAATTACTGTTGGTTTTAAATAGATTTGAATTTGATTTCAGTTGGTTGTAACAGGAATTTGACTTAGAACTCAATTGAGTCTAAGTGGGTCTACATTCGATTTCAAGTGATTTTGAATAGAATTTTAGTTGAATTCCAATAGATGTCATCTTGCCTCTGGTTAGGTTTAAACTGATTTTAACTGAAGTTTAATTCGATTTCAACGGATTTTGAATGGAATTTCAATCCGATTTCCAGCGATTTTAAATGCATGTTAACTCGATGTTTCAATAAGGATTTTATTGCGTATTCAATTTCAGTAATCAGTTCCTTTAATTCGGTATTCATTTACCGGGGAATTTAAACGGAAGCCCCTCATTTCGTAGCATATAACTGTTTCCTATTGGAGTCTTGGGGAGGCTTGTGACTACTTAGCCCACACTACCCTAGGAAGAAAAAGGGATCCTTTTTACATTAATCCAGATTAGGGGGACTATAGCCGTAATATACCATAATATACCATAATATACCATATGATACTATAACATACTATGACATACAACAATATACTACAATCTAATAAATATATTCATAGTGATTACCACAATAGATTATAATGTACTATAGTATACAACAAAATACTATAATACACCTAAATATATTAATAGTAATTAGTAATAGTCCTCCAGGCCGAGGTATGACCGGGCATGTCGAACTCAGGGATGACGCGGATGCCGCGCTCTCGCGCATACCTGAGACCCCCTTGGGGTTTAGGGTTGATGGTTTAGGGAATAATATCCGGAAACTCATAAGAACACTTTGAGGTTTAGGTTTTAGGGAATGTCCTTAATGCCATGGGCTTAGGGTTAAGGGAATGTCCTGTGTCTGCAAGGTGGCTCTCATTAAGACGCGGGCCCCGATATAGAGCCCAATATTCTAGAACTATTATTACGAGGCCTTCCAAAACTCGACCCCCAAAATTTCCGGAAGCCCTTGTATGATAAAAAAACTTGGTCGCCAAAGTGATTTTGTGGGCCCTGCGTATACCCTATATGCCATCTGGGAAGGACAGTAGCTCCTATGGCTCCGTGAAGTGGCAGATGAACTTAGCGTCCGTTTGCATGCGCCCTGCCAAGTGAAACATATGTGGTGCTGCACACCACCAGGAGAGCAGAGCTCTAGGCATGCTAGGAGAGAAACATGTAGGTTTGGGGTTTAGGGGCCCAACATGTAGACCTTTGTCCCTGGGCTTGGGCCCGGGCCTCACAATCCATGAAAAATGCAGGCTAGTCAGGCACCCCGACTCAAAGTCAGGGTGCCCAAGGGCCCACTTTAACTAGCAGCCCAAGCAAACACTACACAACCATTGATAAACAGAGCGTCTCACCTTTACTCTGTGGTAAAAAACTTAAAACACAAATTCAGGAATACCATGCTACACTCTAAGCTCGAACAGAACCCCTACATGGAATCAGTCTAAGGGTCTAACAAGTCCATGCTCATATTCTGCCGAGCTAGTGGTTTGTACTGATACCCTGTAATTGAGGGCTATGACTCCTCCCTGCTTGTGTTTGTTGGGAATCTTGAAACTCTGACAACATCCGCTCGATGGTTATGATGTTAAACTACTCTATATGTATGTGTGTGTGCAGGTGTATGTGTATATGTATATATATACATGTATATACATATATATATACACATATGCACACTAGAACTGCTCTATGCCATGGCAGAGGCTGCTCTATGCAATTCTATACATGATCTATGTACTGCTATGACACACGATACAACTTGCTGTACTGCAGTATATGGGAGTATTCGAGACCATGCATTCATGCAACACGGGTTCCTTATTCGGATACTATTTCAAAAGCCTGTCGAGCTTCAGCACAAGGACCTTAGATGCCAAAGCCCCAAAATCTTAAACCCGATTCAAAGTTGTCGCTACTGTAATCCACGGACAGAGTAACTATGTGGTAGTTTCCTAAACAGGGGGACCCCACTACAGACCCCCAAACACGATAATCCTTATTATGGGGCTCTCAAAAACGCACCCCTAGCTTTGGAAAGCCACCTATTTCAACGGAGTCGCTGCACCACGTCACTGATCTCCCGCCAGGTGTACCTCACCGACGGCTCAGGATGCACAAATCAAATCAGGGTTTAGGGCTTATACAGGGTTCTGTACGGATTCAAGAGGTTATATAATTAGGGTTTATATAGGGATGTATAGGGCTTGGGGTTTAGGGTTTGGAAGATTGGGGCTTAGGGATTGGGATGGTGCAGGGTTCAGAAAAAGGTCATGGGCTTGGGCTTGAAGCATCCTCCGCTCTTTTCCTGGGACTCCGAATAGCCATAATAGCACCAAAAAAAAGCCGCTGTCCCTAAAAAAACTGAAACGTCGACTTCAACAGCCAGTTGCTGCTCCTGGTCGCTGTAGGCGCCTTTCCTGGGTCTGAGGATTTAGGGTTTAGGGGATTCTGAGGTTGATGCTTTTTCCGATTTTACTGCTTAGGGCATGGGTATTTCTTTCAGGGCATCCAGAGCTTGGGATTGGTGTGTTTGGAAGTTTCCCGAAATAGGGCGGGGAAACATTAGACCCCAAAATGCTATAACTATGGGGACCCCCAAAAACTTCGGAAAACCTAAAGCCCATATAACCCCTATCATTCCCTTTACAGGTACCCCTAATTCGGGAAACCTCAATTGGGTTTTCAGCCCTGGCCCTTAAGACTCAGCATTTGAGGTTTGCGGCGTTTCGGGTCTGCAGGGAATTTAGGGCTTAGTGTTTCGTGCGTTTACGGAATTTAGGGTTCAGGGATTGCGCAAAAGCTTCAGAATCCAGTGCCCCAACCAGAAAAGAGTACGGCTTAACTTCTCCCGCCCTCAAACTCTACATTCATGTGTGTTAAATCCTGTGAGACCCAAAACACAATGAATGTTCTAAGTGATTCCCGCATGCGCGTCATGAAAAACCTGGTGGCACATTGTTGCACTGATGCAGTGTGTGCGCCGCACTTTGGCTATTCCAATACAAGCCCAATACAAGCTTGTGAAGGGATGCTCTACCCTGAACCCTAAAGGGGCACCATCTGTACTGTAGGCTTGTAGCTATCATCAACTTTATATTGTCATACAACTCAAGCCCCAGCTCAGAATTACAACTACCCATGAAGGCTGCAACAAAAGGTTTTGCTGCTTAGCCAGCTTCTGCGGCAGCTCCGGAAAGGAGCGGCTAGCGATGGGGAAGGACTGGTCCTCTTCTCGGTTTAGGGTGTACAGGGATTGGGGTTGTGGAGACGGGTTGTAGGTCTTAAGGGGGAGGGGTTGCAGTGTAGGGGTTAAGGCTCAGTGCTTAGCACTGAATTGGGGTTTATGGCATCGTCACATCGAGCGTGCACATCATGAGGCTCAGAGTTTTCAACAAACCAAAGGGATACCTCTGTCTTCGTTTTAGGCCATTCAAACTCTGGAAGTCAGGATTGGACAGCTTCCTTCATGCGGCCATACGACGCTATCCAGAGGGTTTAATGCTCCAGGGAATTGGCGTCTTTCCGTGTCTTTCCAGCACTCCTAAGACACCTGAAGCAAGGAATATCTCCTAGTCCTCAACCTGACATGAGCTCAGGTCCCTCCCCCCTCCAGCAAGGGAGAAAAGCCCCTGTGCACTCTTAGTCGCTGGTTGTTGCTAGGGAATTCAGGAACTGATCCCTGTAGCAGCCCCCGTGCAATCTGCACAGATAAAGCAGTTTTCCATATTCTTGCTCATTCCGTCATTGACCTACGAACAGCCTGTTAGGTGGGCTAGCGTGCTAGTCTGGTTCATAACCTTGGGCACAGACAGACCGGATAAAACTTGGCAAGCGCGATTCACCGGTCTCGAGTTCCATTCACAGCTCTGGCAAAACCAAACTCTTCAACCGACCCAGTGCCTACACTGGCCATGCCCTTTGGTAGATTAAGTCCTCACATATTCCGGCCACGCTTGAGCAACATGTTGAAACATATACCTACCGAAACATTCAAAGGTTGTCTATTTTCTGGGCACCTCGGGTCCCTTGGGGGGGGGTGGCCGCTTGGGCATCGTCCTCTGTGAGGTGCCAGTGAAGCACGTTCAGCTTGGCATACTGCATGGAATCCAGCAGGGACTTGACCTCAGGGTCTATCAGGGTCTAAGATTGACCTATGTAAGGGCAGGTCTTTGCAAGAACGAGACCCTATATCGCTCATGGCTATTAGAATTTTGCTAGCCTGACTGGTTCAAATAGAAGGGAACGAGGGAATATGTTGTACAGGAGTTATGTCAGGATTATCTTCCCTTAATTATTCCCTACTAAGAACCAGTAAGTAATGGGGTATCCGGCCTCACCAGTCAAATCTACCACTTGGGGTCCGACTCTTTGGAATCTACTTATAGTCCACAATATGGCGAGACACATACCCTTGGTGTCCCGAACGCCACTTGCTTCTTGAGAAACCCCATATGCTCATTCATGCAAAGAGGGGAAACACCCTTTCTTGATATTCACCCTGCAGGACTAAAAACAAACGGTTGGGACCGCGGCGTGCAATGTACACTGTAAACGGATCCGGTACAAGTACCTGCAACTTCTACAATTTCGTTGAAATGCTGTGGGCGCACTGTTGTCTTTAGGCTCAGGACGGATAGTGTTGGGCCCCAGTTCCTAGTTGACTTTCATAGATAGAAGTTTGGGACATATTGTTCAGGCTTCTACGGTCGAAATTAATATGTGGCTGCCAGTTGCTCTGTGGCAATGCCAACCCGCAGCTGTAATGCCCTTAGACTTATATAACCAAAATCAAGAAATACTCCATAAGGAGAATACTGACAGAAATTCCAGGGGCCTAGCTTAGGTAAACACAGGCGCGCTTCAGATTTCAGATCCAGGAGCTCCTCTCTTGGCATTCCTTCAGAGCCAGTATCTTACACACCCTACATCCTTGATGTCCCTGAAAAACGCCGCTACATCTCTGCATACCTACCCACCGACCCTGACATCCCTGACCCTAGCTAGCAATGAAGCAGCGTCATTAAAATGCGGTCATGATGCTTGTGCTATGGGCTCAAAGTGGCGTCCAGAGTCGATAAGAAGCCCTCGATGCCTGGGCAATCTACTTCACATGGGTCTTTAGGGTATATTGCAGTATAGTATAGTCATACATAGAAAATCAGTGAATAATTGTGAGACTTTTTGAGACTTCTACATTGCATAATGCTAACAGTCTCCGTATGACTCGAGTTTAATTTGATTCCATTGCCATTGTGAGCCAGTAAGGTCCATAGAGATATATGAGCCAGCCTAAACTCCAAGTATCCCCCTTAATAAACCCTATAATGCTCCCCTCTAGAATCCCCGATAGAACCCCGTTTAAGGTGTTTAGAGTATAGGGCATATGTGCATTCTCTAGGAAGCATAGAGGAATGAGTTAGGGATTCTAGAGGGATCACATAAGGATATAGGGGCATATGAACATGGTTGAGAATCAACTGGGAAAGACAGTGGACAATGAAATGGACACCGCCGAGATGTAGGGACTTAAGGCTTGGGATGGTTTAGGACTCGCTACTAGGTTGGCCCCTGAAACCCATTGAACAATATTGGTATATATAGTCCCCTATTAAAGCCATTAGGGAAAATATTATCCCAGGGGCCTACCCAGGCTAGTAAGAGGGACTATAGGATGTTAACTTTTTGTAAATTTGTGTTTCGCGCTTGCTAAGCGAGAAGCGCCTGCAACGCGGCGGCTTTACACTTTTCCAATATGGAAGTTTCCCAAAATTAGGGGCACCATTATGGGGGTCCCAATAAGAAGGATTATAGATGATTATAATATTTAGGGTCTATATTGGGGTCCCCTATGATGGAAACTGCCATATAATCCCTGTAACTTCCCTATTTTAATACAGTAGTTTCCATGCTCGTTTCCATTCTCGTTTCCATTATCCTCATTTAAGCCCTATCTTAACGACCTCCAATCTCTTCTCTACGTCCTTGGGGGACCTAAACGCTAAGCCCTGAACCGCAAACCCTACACCCAGTGTTTGGGCACTTTAGGCTTCCTCAGACGAGCGCGAGAAGGCCTTAAAGCGGTTCTGTAGGGGCCTATGCTATGTGTGGAGTTTAGCACGTTTCGTTTAAGGCTTTAGAAAAAGAACACCCCGAATCACATATGGATTCTGGGGTCCCAAGTTAGGATTACATCAACGTTACTTTGAGAAACCAGCACGTCGCTGTAAACTAGGTAGTGCAAACCTGAATCAGCATCTTGCCTCCAGGTAACCTTGTTTGCTCCAGCAAAAATTCTGCTCTGGTTATAACAACCCCGTCATGAAACCGGGAAAGCAGAATACACGTTCAACGTTGACTGAGAGGTTTCAGGTACGCGGATTTGAGATACTGCCTTCGAGCACCTAGTCACAAAAAAAATCTTTGGCTCAGAAGCTTGTCAATGCGGCTACTTGCATCCTTGCATCCCATTGCAGAGCCCAATCTAAGCCTGACTCGAACACCCATGATTATGACAAGCTCAGGGGCGGAAATCGCGGGCCATCTTCAATATGCAGAGGGAGGCCAGATATCGAATATTGCCCTGCTGGACGGTATGGGCATGGGCAAAACGGGATGCAAGGTCTGGCCCATTTGATTTTCGGCGCAGGCAAGATTGCGATTGTTGAGGTTCAGGTTCAGGTTCGGCTCAGGCTCGGAGATGCGCTCTACAGCAGTCATGGCTGCATGAAGATCTGCTTCTGTGTCTGTTGAGATGAGCTGAAACTCTGGAAACTCAACCCGAAAGCCCTGCCTGTAGTAAAGTTGAAGCGAATCAACTGCGACAGCGTCTCGAGCCCGCGCAGAGCGCCCCACACGGTCTCAGCAGTGATCACAGCGGTGCCGTCGATGTTTGCGTCCTGCATGCTGGGATCTCTTTCAAGTGCGAAGGTTCTTAACCAAGCATGCCCATGATGCCTTGCTTGCACAATTTGGCAGCCCTAAAAAAAGGTGCTGTCAAGGCTACTGTCAACATAAGATTGCGAACACATGAAATTTCCTGCTTATTTTGCGGGCGCTCCGTCCTTCAGAGAATGCCAGTATCATCCCTACAAAACTACGTATATAGCAGCCCTATAGCCCCAAAAGCCATCCCTGCGAATCAGACAGCTGCACCGTATCCCCTCACCCACATTGGCTCAGATGTCTTTAAATTCGGAGCAATGCGAGGGTTATCATGCTTATGGGTACTTGTAAGTACTGTCTCTAGGTTCATTCAAACGGGTTATAGGGATGAATACGGCCCCCTTATAATGGGTTGTAGGAATGTATAGGATTTAGGGAATTGGCTGCTTGCAATACTTAGTGGAAAAGCAGAAGGACAACACAATGACAAAAAGACATGGAACCTGTAAATGTCTAAGCCCTTTAGACAGACTGTCAAGAAAGGCCTCACTAATCAGACCAGGACTTTGGTGTGCATATTATGCTACAATTATAGAATGGTTGTAAGGGGATACCCATACTAAGTGTTCAGGTTTCTACACTAGGGTTGTAAAGGGGTTCGGGTTGTAATGGTTCCACGCGATTGTCTGGAGCCAAAAACAGCCCTGAGCAATTCCTACATGAGCTCTAGTCTAAACTCCATAATGGCGTGTATATAAGGGACTATATATGTAGGGGACTACTATAGGGGTTATTAGGGGAAATGCTAGCATAAAAACGCTGAATTGCGGCGTCTTGCAGCAGTAATCCCTGGAATCCGTAGAACGTAGCCCGCAATCCCTAAAAACCCTAAGCCCAACTTTCATTAAATCCCTATAAACCTCAGAAACCCCTAAACCCTGCCCTATGAACCCTCAAAAAAACCATCAACGAGCATCAACCCTAAATCCAAGGTTTTAGAAGATCAGTAAGGGGAGGTGATCAGTCTGTGGGTAGTTCCCAAAATGAGGTCCCATTTTGGTACCCCTAAACATCAAGTGCCGCAATCTAATCTATAACTAGACTATAACCCTAAACCCTAAACCCTAAATTGCTCTAATAATCCGAAGTAGGCTCAGAATTTTGAGAAAAACCCTGTCCAGTGTGTAGTTCTCATTGACACCCAGAGCCAGCTCTGCAGTTGTGTCCTGTGCGCAAAAATTAAAATCATGGGTTTATTGGATTTAGGGCTTAAGGTTTTTAGGGTTTAGGGATCTAAGGTTGAAACCATGGGCATCTAGTTTGGGCCTGTAACCCGGGAATTGTTACACATCTACGTAGTATTCACCCTGTTTATACCCCTTCAGGAGCCCTAGAGTTCCCTGAAAAGGGCTAAGGGCCCATATCAGGGGCCCATATTTGCAAACGTAGATTAGCAGGATCCCCTTAGTACCTTTATTTGGGGCTATAGTAGAAAGAAGTATATAGGGACATTTAGGGGAATGTAAAAACAATATTAATTCGATTTTAGCGGATTCTTCGTAGTGTAGTTGCGGGATTGACTTTATGGATCTGACATCTGAGTGAGAGAGAGAGAGAGAGAGAGAGAGACAGACACAGAGAGAGAAAAAGAGAAAGAGAGAGGGAAGGAGGGAGAGAGAGACAGGGAGGGAGACCCAGAGAGGGAGAGAGAGATAGAGACAGCGACAGAGAAAGCGAGAGAGGGAGAGAGAGAGAGAGAGAGCGACAGAGAGAGAGTTCCGATGATGCGACATTTCTGTATTATTTTGCATCTCTCTGAGTTGAAGCAAGGGTCCCGAATGTCCACAACAAGGCCAGCATTCACAGCAGATGGGTGTGGCGTGCCAGTCCGTGGGAAAAACAACGGCCGGTATCTGTCGAACGCGTTGACGAGCACCTCGCTAGACTTGATCGCCTCAAAACCTTGCAGGTGAGCAGACTTACTAGTGCTTAAGGGGGAGTGGGGAGGTTAAGTACTCAGTGAGAAGAGGTCTGATCTGTGACACGCGACGTGGATACGTAGCACAAGTACTCCTTTTTTGGAGACGCTGTTGAATTTTCACACGTCTTAGGTCTTAGGCTCCTTTACCTCACACAGCGTGCTGACTCTGAAGGGTAGGCGTTAGTATCTCTTGTGGAACATGCCCCTGCATAAAAAACCAGGACTATCTTTGCCTGGCATAAGCGTGTCATGCAACTTTCTGAGGCCAACTAGAGCGCTGCCAATACTTCCTAAGTCTGCACACGTGCTCCTCAGCGTTCTGCAAAAAACGGCCCCAGGCGAATCGTTCATACCAAGCCCACACCAGCAGAATTGTATGCCAGCACATGCTGCTGCATCTCAAAGAGCTACTCTTTGAGAATCACGCGGAGCAATGCGAAGCAACCCACAGGTTCTGACGGGGTGGCCGTCCACGCTATATCTACGAAGCCCCATCGGCCCGAACAAGTCCCGCGAATGTGCACCAAGAGGAACATATAACAAAGAAACTCACACAGGTTTTCACCGAGCGGCTGTACGTTGTTGGATTCAGCAGCACGGAACCTTTTCCTGGCCTTGGTCATTTTGATAAGTATGGGCTCAGAGGATTCAGGCGCAGCTGCAAGATGAATGTAAGCTGGTGCTGGTAAAAGGCGAGCTTACATGGCAGGGGCAGCCTTCGAAGAAACAACGAAACCAATGACCTGCTCTCCTGGTGGACAACCTCTTGCAGGAACTTCCTGGCTTCAGCATGGCTACCCTGACAGAATCATCTCCAGCCTGATGCACTTCTAGACTCTTGACCTATCTGTCCCTAAGCTGCACCACCCTGTTGTACTCTGAAACACATCAGGGTTTCTCAGCAAGGACCTACGGATTGCTAAAATGAGGGTTCCTGCACAACTCCCATACTACCTGCAGCTTAGCAACACCACAAGCTGCGGTTTCGGCCATATCAGCCCTAACGCAGCCGCCTCATGCAACTAAGAAACCACTGGCATAGTACTGAGGTTTATCACAACCTACATGATGGTTGCTGCTACTGCTGCTGGCACCACCATCAGACCGCCACCACCACCGCCGCCGCCGCCGCCGCCGCCGCCACCACCACCACCACCACCACCACCACAGCCACTACTCGCTTCTTCAGTTTCCGCGAGGGGCCTTTGTCAGCACCAACATGATGGCAGATCTCTAGCCCACAAGTTTGACAGCTTGCTCTTCATCCAACAACTTCTCGATACATGGTCTTTCCCTAAGAGGTCAGGCATGCTGAAGAAAGGCCATGAAGTCACAATGTCATGATGCTTCAACACATGTGTGGCACCAGGCTAAATTTGCGGGATGCGCGACATCTCGAATCAAATACATCTGCCTGGGTGACGAGAATCAGGTGAAGTAGTGGTCGCATGGCGCCCTTGGATGACTGAGGTTTTGGGACGGTTGTAGATGAGGCTACTCAGCTTCAAGTACTGTTGCACGTAGGGTACGGGTCGCACAAGATACAGGAACCCGTGAAGATCTCATTAGTCGCTGCACGTGCCCGCGCTAGAATTCTTCGCACCTAAGACATCCCCTATGGGAAAGAAGTAACACTTTTCCAGCCTTACAGCAATTGGAACAACTAACAGAACAGAGTCATGATGGTATCTATCTTCCGCCTCAAAGAGCTTCGGGATAATCCCGTAGGGCCACGCCCACGTACTATCAAAACAATGGGATGTTACAATCCCTAACCTTCCGACATCTTCATGCGAATGCTAGACACCATGCTCTATACTCTGGCAGCGTTGAGCCAACAACTTTGATTGCGTCGTACTTTGAATTGCTATGAAAACGCATCCTCCAGCCCACAGAAATTTCTGACAATCAGGGGTCGTATAAACACCAAACCCTAAACCCTAAACGCCATAAAGGGAGGCATCATCCCCACATTCCCCGCTCAAGGAGCCTAGAGAATAGCCCGATGCAACCCAGGCTCCACCAGCTGTGGGAAGAAGGTGCAGCTCTGGAACTTCCAGTTTAAGCCGGAAATGCCGCGTCAAATATGGGGTTTCCCAAAATTAGGTGATATTTTTTGGGCGGTCCAAATAATAAGAATTATTGTATATTGGGGTCTATACTAGTGTCCCCCCTATTTTGGGAAACTACCATATGGGGGCTGCTTCAAGCGTACCCTTGTCAAGACTATGTATACGCTATAGGAATTGCACAAGGCGACTATATGGGATGGTAAGAAACATGACGCGGTTTAGGGTTTAGGGTTTAGGGTTTGGGAGTTCTGGTTTGCAGACATATGGACCACCCTTCCAATGGACTCTGGTATCATCATCTGCGCATATGAGCTATAGTCTAAACTCTTTAAAGGGGTTATTCAGGGATACTAGGAGTGCATTAGAGGCACGGCCTCCTTGGAACTATGGCAACAGGGGCCCATGAAACCAATACCTTCCACCACTAGCCCTAAATACATACACCCTGACTGGTTCCCCTTGGGATGCTCTTCAGGATGCTTCATATGCCTTCATGGGTACCTAATGAATGCATTTGATATCTTTAATTAACAAAAACATATCCAACAGGCTTAGGGTTTAGGGTTCCAACAGAAACCCCTCTGAAATCCTGGGCGCTCAAATGCGTTGACGGGCCTGGGCTGCATCTCGCCCGGCCGGCGAAGTTCGAAGATGATGACAGGAACCTGCAAAGTAATGCTGGGGTTATACAGGGGTTATATAGGGGTTAGCTTAGGGGGATATTGGGGTTATACATTAGTTATATTGGAACGATATTGGGGTTTTACAGAGGTTCTATTGGAGTAATATCTGGTTTATATTGAAGCTATGATGGGATTATACTGGGGGTGTATTGATGACAGGAACCTGTAAAGACTGGGTTGCTGGACAGGAAATGAAATCAAGTTACAATTGTGGGGAGACCATCGTATGCATCATGTCCATATGCACTGATAGTGGGCAGTTAATTTTAGCCCCTGACCCGCAATGGAACTTGTATAGAGGATTCGCCTCAGGGCCCTAAACCCTACACCCTTTTAGGGGATGTTCCCGGGAAGATGGAAGCATTGGCCTCACCGAGTAGCTTCTGCATGTCATACGCGAGCGGAATCAGGGCTGCACGCTACGTCCCTTCAAAGGAGTTTATGGGGATGTATAAACTTTAGGGTCTAGGATTTGGGGATTTCAGGGCTACTAGTCGCTTAGGTAGCCTACGTGCAAACCGCAAAATGTGGCGAACACTGTTGCAAGTTAGGAGTGGAGCAGGCACCTGACTAAGCGGACAATCGTCCCGCTGAGGGATTCAGCCCCTATTACTCTCAACCCAGAGAAAAAGCTCTGAAACTTGCGCTCCAAGCCCGGGGCATCTTCCTCTCCTGCTCCAGAGAGCTCATAGAGGCATGCAAGCTTGCAAAGAAACAGTATCTCTTTGTGTCCTATAATCCCTATACAGCCCCTATGTAACCCATATAGTCCCTGCAGTTTCCATTTTCTTTTTCATTATCCCTATATAACTGCAATATAGCTTTGTGTGCCCCAAGCAGAACTGGAATGAGGATACCGAAGGGAAGAGAAGCAGCAAGGAAAAACAGTCGATAGATACATTTCCAACATTACGAACACTTGAACAATGTCGGGGTTCAAACAGGCTGAGACATGAACACTGCGAAGCCAGCTCCGGTGTATGATTGATGTCTCTGCTGCATCATAAATATCGAGCTAAGATTGCGAAACCAAACCTAGCTAGATACAAAATGCAGGCCTGCTTTTTTGTTTTTGGGTGAGGGCTCTAATTATAGCCTGTTCATGTCTGCTTGCTTCCCACCAGCAACAGATTCACCAATGCTGGCCCTGACTTCGATCGGGGTAGTCCCTTTAAAGTGATACAAAACAGTAGCCATCCAAAAATCCCACCCCTTCATCCGAGCCAATTCCACAGAGACTTGGAGCATCTTTGCAGCGCTCAGTGTGAAAATTCACGGTTTATGGCTTGGGTTTATGGCTTCCTGACAAAGTGCCAGGGAGCTGACCACGAAACACAACACCCTCTTCTGGTCAGGGAGAAGAGGGCGTATCACATCCTATCATATGATATCCTATTTCTAGCCGTCCAGGGAATCGCCAAGCATAGGACGGGATTTAAAGTCGGCCAACCAGGAAGGGAATATGAGTAGTCTGCCACGTCATGCTCTCAGGCTCTCGAAGCAAATACACAAGTATCCAAACGGAGTACGCAGAAATCTCCTAACATATGCCCTAATTGATCCTTCACCCAAATAGAAAAGCCATCCCGAAACACCATTTCTGTCCAGGACTCCCGCGGATAGTCCTGTTTTTTTATCAACACACGCAGGGCTACATACGCGTACTGCTGCATTGGCTTAAGCTCCTCCACCACGGCGTGTTGCCCATAGATTGCCTCAATTAGACCGTGGACCTGCAACACCCCACATAACCACTGTGCTATCAACAATGCCATGTTCTTAAGTAGTCGGCGCATGCCTACCTGGCAAGCCTGCCAAAAAAACCTAGCCAGAAACCGGCAACGCTAAACGCGAAATCCTGAACCCGAAGACTGAAGACCCTGATAGACCTTAAATGCCTTAGACCCCACAACTTAGCAACAACCCTGAACCCAAACAAAAACTTATGCCTACTGGGGCTAGTAGGGAATAAGGGATTTCATTATAACAATCATGTAGGGATTATATATATATATAGATAGAGAGATGTAGATATCCCTTATTCTCTACTAACCCCCGGCACATGTAAAACGGCTTTGGCGCCTTCCAGGCTCTTGGTCTTCACTTCGACTCTTCGGGCCACGGCGAGGTCCTTCAAGGAGGACTCCAGGAGATCTGCCTCGCCTTCCCAAACACACTGCTTATTATTACTACGTGTGGTGGTTTCCCAAAATTAGGGGTACGTTTTTGGGGTCCTAATAATACGGTATTTTGGGGTCTATATTGGGGTCCCCCTATTTTGGGAAACTACCGTATAATAATGATACCAATACAAATAATAGTATATTCTATATGGAGGTTCTATAGGCATAATGGAAATGAACATCGAAATGACTATGTGTAAGGATTATATGGAGGCTATATGGAGGTTATGTAGGGAGAATGGAAAAGACTATGGAGACTACTGTCTTTATTGCCGCTTAGTAAGTAGAAACAATAGTACTGATGCAGTTGATGGACAGAAGCCTGCATCACCCCTACCGAAAAGTAAGCTCCACAAGTCGCTAGAAGCCCACCCTAAGGGTCCCAGTACCCAAATAATAAGGCTTTAGGGTACCTCAAACCCCCAATATTTGGGTAGATTCGCCCTGAAGACTATGAAGCGAAGCCGCAATCTGATACCTCTATTTCATGGCCATTTTGCTTGAGACGGCTTTTATCAAAACAAGCTGTCTCCTGAACAAGCAACTTTTGCGAACCGTTGGGGGGAAAGCTGCAAGTTTGGGATATAGCCCTGCACTTTGTCGTCGTGTCCAATATTCCTTAGCATACCGCCTAAGCCCTCAGCCGTTGAACCCCCAAACTCTACAATCCTTGCCCTTCCTAGACCCTTCAACTACCGTCTATTTAGGCCTCAGTATCCGTTATTAGGGACCGTATAACTATAAACCCCAAGTAAGGATATTAGGAAGGTCCTGGTACCAGGCACCACGGAGTTAATCCACAAGCCCATTGGACCTGGCCGGTCCTGGAGACTGAAGAGCGCCCTGCCGTGACTAGGATCGGGGTGAGAGCTCACTTTGAGGGCAGTAGGATAATAATTGAAAAGAAAGTTGGAAGCTGCTATATGATCTAGGGCTTAGGGTTTAGGGTTTGGAGTTTAACGTCGAGGGGACTTAGTAAGTAAGTCCATATTCTTGATAACTAGGGTTACTACGTGGGTTAAAGGGGTTATTCACCTACTTACTAAGTGCCCTCTGGAGGCTGCCGGAGTGGGCTCATAAAGCTTGACAAACTTAAAGAATTGGGCAGCCTTAATCACAGTATGTTTGGGTCAACCCGGGAAATCTGCTGCATGGTGTCCTGTGGAGAATGAACTGGTCACTTTGGCAGTTCCAGGCAAACGGAACTCTGTTGCAAAGCACCCAAACTACAAAATGAGTTCCTGCCACACAGTTGCCGTCTTCACCTTCAAAAAACAAGTGTCCTTCTGTATGTGGCTGGAAGGCTACCAGGTGCCCATTCCGAAGGACCCGAAACCAAACAGGTAGCCCCTCCAGCTCCTCTGTACGAGGAATATGCGATGAAGGTCAGATCAACGAGTCAGCACTTGGAGCCCATAGCAACCTAGAGCTATAAACGCCCTGACGCTTGCCTACCAGCATAGTAGAAAGGCTTTTATGTCCGGTTAACGACCTTCAAGGAGCAAGAAAGCTTTGACTACACTACCCGTGCTGGGCATGTAGCAGTGCCATGCCCAGCAAGACAGGCTTGGCATGATAATCAAAAGTTCGCGTGAACAGTTTAATGCAGTGAACAGATTCGCGGCACCTACTAAGCAGCGCAGTAGCAGCTCTCAATTTCAGCTCTCATCTGCAGTCAGCACGCACAAAGTACACATGTACAGGTGAGTAGCTAGCTATCCAGTATACTTACGAAACAACCCCATGGATAATGCCAGTACAACCTAGGTACCTGGTGGCTCCAAGAACATGTCGAGCTGCCTGACCAAATTATGAAAACGCAAATGGAACATGAAATCGGGACTTGGGGGTGGGGTTCACAGGGACGGATAGGGTTTAGAACTTAGGGTCAACTTCATAGTTGTATGCATGGTGGAAAGGACAAGACGATGGAAACTGCTTTAAATTGGCAAGTATACAAGGGCCGGTCAGTGAGAGTGTGGACACTAAAGAACAACAATTTCGGTCAAGTTTAGGGGTATTTCTCAAAATAGGCATCCCCCACATCCATCCGCATCTCTGCCCAGACACTAAGTCCCAAAGCAGACGAATTATTTTGAGAAACTCTAGGACCACAAAAAAATCCCTACCTAAACCCCAAAAGTATGTAAAATAATGGCCCTAAGCCCATAATAACAGCCATAAAGGCAATTATTTTACATACTGTTAGGGTCCAGGTAAACCTTAAAACCCTAAACCCTAAGGTCCTAAACCCTTAAACCCTAAACCCTTAAGCCCTAAAACCCT
>CAJNIZ010043685.1:31962-48873 GCA_905231905.1 Symbiodinium pilosum | reverse complement strand
TTAGGGGTCCCTCCTAAAGCCCTTAGAGCGCTGCTGTCAAGCCTAGGGATGAGGGTTTAGGCCTTGAGGTTGAAAGTTCAGAGCATTGAAATGCCTCGAAGAGACGTTGTCAGTTCAACGGGAGAAGTGCCAGGACCTTAGAGACCCGTAGGAGGTGCATAGAATCTGCACTTTAACTCTTGAATCATCTCCCCGCAACACTGAGTCACCCCCCACCCCTCAAACAATGAATGGTCAGTCCCAATATGTGATATGGTATTATATTGGGAATATGCACGATTAGGGAGTTTCTTTTTTAAACCCTGGCAGGTTCATGGGCAATGTAAGTACTTAAACTTTCGAGAGCTTCAAACCCGAAACCCTAAACTCTAAACACTAAACCCTGGAAACAAAGATATTGTGACCCGACCAGATGTTCAAGTCGAGGTTGCTCTCTTGGGAGAACGAAAGGCTTTAGCGGTCTTTCAATACTCGGGCCTCAAGTCTGGATACCCTAAACCCTAAACCCTTAGGGTTTGTCCGCTTTATAGTAACTCATCTTGAATTTGGTGAATCCCTATGCAACCCCTCAGTTCCGAAGCGACTTTCCACGTGATTTTCCCGTATGACTTCAACCGTAAACCCTTAAACCCTAAACCCTGAATTAAACCCTAAACCCTTAAACCCTAAACCCTAAACCCTGAATTAAACCCTAAACCCTTAAACCCCTAAACCCTTAAACTACCTTCTCACCCACTGCTTGGGTTGAGGGCTTCCAGGCGGGAGAGCTCGAAAAGCCGGGAAGGGCTCAAGTTGGGAGTGTGTGAAGTGAACTCAGAATGTAATATAGGGGCCTAAATATTTGTAGGTTTTAGGGTTTAGGGTCTAGGGGTTTAGGGTTTAGGGCTTTGGGGTTTAGGGTTAGGTCCTGAAACACTTCAAGGGGATCCCCCCCAAGATCTCACTGGCAAGTAGACAGGCAAGTCTAAGCCCAGCAGAAGCATGTACCCAAACCCGTAGTTAAGGGTCTAGGATAACCCTCAATCCTAGACTCTTAAGCTCAGAGAAGATAAGACCTACGCCGGGTCAAAGAAAAAAATACCTCGCACAAAGCTACGAACATGAAATATACAAAGGTTCTTCCAGCTTAAAATCCCAGACACTACACCCCAAACCCTACATCCTGAATCAAGACTCAACAAATCCCCTATACATTTCCCCTCTCCACCCGACAAATAACCCCTACAACAACCAGCAAATAAAGCAATCCAATCTTAAACCCTGAGCCCCAAGATTCTAAGTCTTCAACCGTAAGAGCCTTAAGCCTTAAATTCTAAGCTCTAGATCTTAAATCCTGAATCTTAAATCCTAAAACCTAAAACCCTAAGCCCCAAGCTCGAAATCCCCAAACCTAAGCTCTAAACCCTAAACCCAGATGTAGGCCCCATCCAGAGCTGCTTAGCAGAGCAGAACTTCGAGCGGCGCTGACAGAAAGCTTCAAGCAAGGTGGGGAATTTCTTGTAGGGATTCAGGGTTGAAAGTTTAGGGTTTAGGGTTTGGTGTTTGGGGTGGCTTGGAATTAGGGTTTAGGGCTCCTAATATGGGTCCGTGGGCACGCAAGAGGTCCTAAAGGCAATGTATGGGGTATGTGTTAACCTCGGATTGGAGGTCTTTTTGTCGTGGGTTTCCGGATGCTTTGGGTCTAGATTTTTGCAGGATATTTTGGCTGGCCAAGGGCTTGTCAGAAACTTTAGGACTTAGGATTTAGGGTTTAGGGTTTAGGGATCAAATTCTGTATTCAAATTGTATAGGGTGGGTCAAGGCCCAATGCATCTCGGGAACTTCTGGGTCGAGGGCATTAAGGTGGAAACCCTAAACCCTAAACCTTAAACCCTAAACCCAGTATGAGATGGTTTTGAGGATTCGTGATTAGTCACGAACAATTGTTACCTGGGATTTAGGATTTTGTGTTCAGGGCTGAGCCCGGCTTAGGGCTTAGGTTGTTGGGGTTTCATGGATCTTCATAGTTTTCAGCAGCGGTTTAAGGTTTAGGGTTTGAGCTTTTCTCTAGGTTCATTTTGATCTCAAGAATGTTATCCTGGCTTTCATGGAGCCATGTACGGACGAAATGGAGGGCTTATGCATGCCGGACTTGGATTTGTTTTGCGAGCGTCTAGGGCTTAGCTAGTTCGTGATTTGTCCAGGGTTTAGATTCAGTGAGCCCTGAGAGTTTACCAGTTTGGTTTTAAGGAGGAATCTACAGTAAGTTTATTTTCTACATGTAACAAAGTTAACTTCCGTATCAGCAACCCAGTTTAGGTTTATAGTTCAGATATTTTGGTGGACTGCTTCGGCTTGCCGGGCCTATCTCGGGATTCCTTGAGGGTGCAGTAAGCAGTAACCTGAGTGGAGTCGTAAGTCGCGCTCTTGCGATCCTAAACCCAAAGCACCCCCCATACGACCTACGAAACAACATTCCTACAGTAGAAACCCCAAAGTCGTAAACGCTATACCTTAAACCCTAAACCTTAAACCCTAAACCTTAAACCATAAACCCTAAGCCCTAAACCCCCAACCCTAAACCCTAAACTTTAAACCTTTCAACAGCCTGCTTCGGGGATGATTTAAAACTGGGGTCATTACTACGTCCCGCTGGCCTGAAGCCCTGGAGGGTTTAGGGTCTAGGGTATAGTCCCCCTTGAGTAGATAGAATATGGGGTATGTGGGGATCTTAGTATAATATACCCAAAGCCATATTCTATCTATGGTTTATTGTTGAGGGTTTAAACCCTAAACCCTAAACCCAACCTTTTTACTAAGACCTCCTGACCCTCCAAGCATCTCCAGGCTTTCAATGTAGGCCCCCCAAAATGCGCAAATTGGCCAGTCGACGAGGGCCATCCCCCCTAAGTTCTGCCTTAGGAGGGGGTTTATGTGGGGGATAGTCTGTCGCGTTTAGCGTTTAAGGTTTAGGACTGAATGTGTGAACCCTTAACTCAACCCTAAAGCCAAGTTTTTTCAGCTTCGGTAAAGGCTTGGAACTCTCCGACCAGTCTTTGAACTATGGGGATGCAGCCGGGGCCCTGAGCTATGAGTGTAGGGTTTGCAGGCTTTACATGCCGGGTTCACTTCGGTCTTGCTAGGAGCCTCCATGCAGCAGGAGCTTGGGGCACTGAAACGTTTTGGGTTGCTAGGGATGCCAAAAAGTAGCCCGCGCATTTCGGAAACCGTCACATGACCGTCACCCCTTGCTCCTTAGAAAAAGCAGGTGATAGTGGATTGTGTAGTGGTCTCTAGATAGGATGCTGCCCTCACTTAGCAACTGCGGGAGAACGACTATGACATGAAGAGGTAAGGTTCAGAATATTCGCCTTACTATAGGCTGTAACAGGGTCGGGGCAGTTGCCAATGCCTACCATCCACTGTATTGCCTTCGAAGCAGTGGGGCAGTGATGCGCTTTATTCTGATTCTCGCTCGCCGAGCACCTATGTTCGGGCTCAAAATCCTTTTTCAGGAGCCCATCTGGCACAGATTGTGTTAAGTAAAGCACTAAACACCAAAACCTAAACCTTAAACCTTTGTTAAGTACTTGCACCCGTGAGGCAAACCTTACCTTGAACAGTGGGCCCGACATTGTCTAGCAACTGGCCAGATAGAAATCGACCATGGAAACCAACAAGTGGTAAGTAGGGAATTAAGCACAGGTAAAGCCATGGAAGCTAGTATGGTGTTTACGGTTGATGGTTTTGGGGTTGAGTAGTAGCCTTTCAGGGATTAGCAACTATCTGCATGGGACTAGGGAGTATCGGGAGGACACACTTTTCTTTTACAGGAGGCTGAAAGCTGTTAAGGGATATGGGTTGGGGGGGGTTTAGTTTGGGGAAGTTTGCGTTTAATCCTCCTATGAGTTCAGATGATACCAGATATTCTCATCCACCTAAACGGTATACCCTAAACCCTAAGCCTCGAACCTGAAACCCTAAACCTTGATCCTAAAACTCGAGCCCTAAGCTCTTGACCGTCTTTTCTCAGATATAGGGTGCATGGTGTCCAGCATAGCAGGGAATCCAACCCTGCAAGATTAGGGTTAGGGTTTCGCGTTTGGGGTTTTGAGTTTAGGCTCTAAGACCTCCACGGCGAGCAGAAGAATTCATTGCTGAGGTAATGTAGATCTGTGATTAATAAACCCCCTCCTTTCGAGGGTGTCAGTGTTACGATCCCTACTATAATTCACATTAAGGGGAGGGGGTTTATTACTCGTGAGTCTACACTGTCTGTCTTGCTTGGATACCCGTGATCAAGACTCCTCGAGGGACGTCTTGGCGGATGTAGAGAAATGCCTCGACTCCCATCTGTGTTGCCACCGCAGGTCAACGGTGCATACATGCTGGGCCACCCCAGATTTCTGCAGGCTCTCGGGCGTCTACCTGCATTCGCTGGGGCTTTAGGTACGGGGTTTAGGCTTTGGGGTTTTGTCAGTTTTTATGACTCGCTGTAATGCCTTGGATCATGGATGAAGATGTTTGATGCAGACGTGTCAGGACATGATGCTAGAGCGTTTTGATACTTCCGCTTCACGTGAACGAAACTGTCTTAAAAACCTGACGTCTGAGGAAAAAACAAGTGGAATTAAGCGGCGGCAATCGTAATTATGGTGATATCATCGTACGTTACTGCAGCCACCATTGGTTCCGGATGGCCAGGATGATCATGAAGAACTTAGGGTGTTAGTCGTCCATGTGTACAGCACGACCTGGACAGCTGCTACAACTAACGCCTGATACTCAAATCATGCATGTGGTCAAAGTGATCACGCTGGTACCTTCCCAAATGAACTGGATAAGGGCCCTACGTTTGCAAATCGGATGTTGACACGAAAGCACTGAATTCAACATGACACGCAGACAGTCGGAAAGTAGGCTTCAGCTGCCAAAAAAAAAGCTTGCCAACCTCTCTTTGGCCTTTCATGCAAGTTTTCAACACAAGGGGTCCCTTCTTATGAGCCTAACTAAGGAGTATACTCTATGGGTGGCATCAGATATTGGAACAGAAAGGTAACATTTCCACAGCCGACATGATGCGTCTATCGATGCCGCCGACCATGTCTTGTGCAGGGTGTGGAATGCAAAGCCCGGATACTGGGAATCCTGATGGTAGCTTCTGACGGTCCAAATCGAAACTTGTGCCCAAACTGAAGGATTCCTTATGACCGACTTATGTGAAGCTGAAGAGCACGGGGTTCTGGGGGGTTGGGCCCAGATAGTGCGAAAACTGAGTGGGTTTTGGTGTTTTGCAGGCCATTTGCAGGGGCCCTTTCCGTGGGGATACTTATTCATTTTTTGCATAGATGCAACGCATGCAGAGTAGTTGGCGTTCTTGTGCGCAGCTCATTGGCTGGAGCAGTACTGCATTTTGTTGCTTTTTTAGGTTTGCTCGAACAAATGAAGCCCGTGCTGTGCTTAGCTCTCATTTCTGCACAGCGTCTCAGGTCATAGGAGCTATAGTCTAAACTCCTTAAAGGGGGGTTATATAGGGATAATGGAACAGAAAATGGAAACTACTATTCATAGGGTTTAGGGTTTAGGGTTTAGGGTCTAAACTCCTTAAAGGGGGTTATGTAGGGGAGTGTATAGGGGACTATTATAGGGGTTATTCAGGGGGATATTAGAAGTTTAGATTATAACTCGTGTGCATACCCGGTTTAGGGTCTAGGGCAGCCCCTTAGAAGGGCCCTTTCTCAAGCTGTTTAAGCTACGTCGTTTGACGTTGAATTCTCTGAAACTCGGGAGAATACTGGGCTTGAAGCTTCAAATCTGAACATTTTTTTTTGCAGCGCTCCTGCAGCAATAGTAGGCCGTGTAGACTTCGGACACCAAAACCCAGCCTGTAAAACATTCTTTACATTGCCAGGTTTCCAAAGCTCAGCTCAGGGCGCTTTTTGGGAGTACTTATCATAAAGAATATAGTATATTGGGGCTCAGTTTGGGGTCCTCCTCTTTATGGAAGCTACTAGATTGTGGTTTTGCGTAGGAATTTCTACAGAGGAAAGGGCCCCATTATAAACATCCGAATTCTGCAATCAGCAGTACAGAAAGACCGACAAAGCGATTCCTGATTTCTGAAGACCAGCTTCTGTTCAGATGGTCTTGTTGGAACCCAAACCCGAAACCCTAAACCCCAAACCCTAATCCCTAAACCCGAAACCCCTGAAGGGTCTGGCCAAGTTCCTGGAGGGACAGTACCAGACGTCGGCTTCTCAGTGCTTGGAGGTTCAGGGTAATCAGGTAATCATCACCCAGTTATAAGGTTTAGGGTTTAGGGTTCAGCGTTTAGGGTTATAAGGGTGATACCTGGCCCCTTTAATGAAGGTGTCTTGGGATGTATGTAGAGCTTAGAGGGTTGGGTAGTTATGACCCGGTAACATATAGGTATTACCCCAACTACAGGTCCCCTTAGTTCCCTAGTATGGGTGTAATTGGGTTATGACTACCAGTCATGACTGGGTTTCAGTTGCCCGGAAACCCAAAGTAACTTCTCGGGTTTATGCAATTCTGAGTTGGGGGGCCCGATAGAATTGGAAGATTTCGGGGTATCAGAGGGTATCTTCTTACCACTTTATTGGTAGTTTTTATTTCTTTTCCATTATCCTATATAACCCCAATATAGCCCAATATAACCCTACATCATCCATATATATATATATTTATAATTCCTATATAGTGCCTATATAACCCAATATACTACATGGTAGCTTCCATTTTCTTTTCCTTATCCCTATACAATCCCAAGGATGCTTGTAGAATTGAAACTTCAGCTATTAGAACCAAGCCTGGATCCACAAGATATCCGAAGCCTGCGAGAAGTTTAGGGTTCAGGGGTTTAGGGTTTAGGGGTTTAGGGGTTTGGAATTTAGGGATTTAGGTTTTAGGGGCTTCAGGGTTTAGGGGTTTGGTGTTTAAGGTATAAGGTAAACCCTAAACCGTGTAGAGCGGTCGTAATTGCTCAGGTTGGTGGTCTTGCTGCCCATCCCTTGCAAAGCCGTATACAGCTGGATTTGTCATGCTGTGGAACCCTTTTTCTTTTCCATAATATGCAGACTTCAATCGGAGGACATGCGTAGAAGTTATGTGAGCTATAGTCTAAACTCCTAGTATCCCCCTCAGTAACCCCTATAATAGTTCCCTATATTCCCCCATATAATCCTCTTGAAAAAGTTTAGACTATAGCTCATGTGTGCGCCCAATGCCGAGTAACATTTTCATGTCCCACAGCGTCTACCACTTCAGATCTAAACCCTAAACCCTAAACCCTAAACCCTAAACCGAAGCTCTAAGCTGAAACCCCACGCCGTAAAGCGTACAGGGGTCATATAGCGGTTATATAGGGATAAAGGAAAAGAACATGGAAACTACTATTTGGGGTTTGAGGAATGACCCAGAAACCTACACCCCAACTTAGTTATGGTCCTGTTCGGAAGCATCCCCTGACCTGTTAGGCCACTTATTGGTGCTTAGAGGGTTCTTCATTTTTTTGTGGATTTCCTGACAAGTGGGGTGCCCTCTTCATGCAGTCAGAATCAGCCGGGACCCCCCCTAAACACAGGACAATAATTTGATAAACTACTCAGGAGAGAAGTTTTTCTAGAGGCATGTTGGGGGATTAAGTTTTGGGTTAAGGCTTGAGGTTAGAGTTTTCTCTACCCCCTCAGCCCTCTGCCCTAAGCTTTATTCCCAAAATCCCGGACAAAAGAGATTGTGATCACAAGCCCCAAACACTAAACCCTAGTTCGCTTTAGGCTTTCCTTTTTTAGTGGTGGCAGGTCAGTAGCCTCATTCATTCCCTTATACAACGGATTTTGGGGACTATCATTTTTGGTCAGCTGCGGGCTTTTCTTTTGTGGTGCTGGCAGGTCTCAGCAGGGCCTTTACAGTGGTCGTACATATTCCCTAAACCCTAAACCTTATATTCCCTTACACATCGGGTTTTAGGGATTCTTTAAAGGGTCGTATAGTGACGATTACAGGCAGTGTGTAGGAATGATTGGGGACAAGGTTCCAGGGCTTGATCCTGGTAGTTAGGTTTAGGGTTTAGGGGGGTTCCTTCGTTTGGAGCCCTTCGGGTCATCAATACATACTGCTTAGCTTTTGGAATCGCTTACCCTAAACCCTAAACCCTAAAACCGTGGCAGGGCAGTTGACCCAAAGACGCTGATGTCTACTGTTGGGGCTTCCATGGGCTGTGGCCTCAGCACAGAGTCTTCCTCAGTGATAAGTGTTTTTTTTCAAAATTGCTCACTTTCCGGGAGCCCCGAAAACAAGGATTATAGTACATAGTGGTTTAAATAAGCACTTCAATTCGTGGAAGCTCCTAACTAGGAGCTGAATAGGGACCACTAAACCCGAAACCCCAAACCCTAAACCCTAAACCTTAAGCCCTAGTTAGGAATTCCAACCTGCCTAAGTGTATGGGATAACACTTTCCCAGTAGTGTTTTGCTACCTGTGTGGCATTGTGGGCCTAAACTTCCCCCAGACAAACGTGGACAGACAAACATGGAACCTGGGGGGTCCTTGTCGATGCTATGGGTTTTGGGGTTTTTGTCTCGTCGAGGGAGGTTGCTATGGGGCTTTCAGGCTAGTTCGGTGGGAAAGTATAGGGGAACGTGCATACATAATCCACATCCACTATATAACCCAACCCCAGTTTCCATTTCGTTCTCCATTTACCCCAATTTCCATTTGATTCTCCATGATTGGGGCAACATCCCTATATACCCCCCATATAAGCCATAGTTCTGAGCTACCAGCCTTCCAGGTAGGTTCAGTTTTTGTTTTTGGGCAATCTCTCGGAAGCGGCTGACCTAACAGGTGTTGGCGGAAGAGCTTTTGCACCAAAGACATTTCATGAGGGCAAAAGCGATGCAATGGTGGATTTGTTTCCCAGTTTCCAAGTTTACTCCCTCTGACGCTGCCAGTAGCAAGGACGAAAAACACTGGAGCCTAACTGCTGTAATTGCAAAAGCGTGAAAACATTCGGCATGCTCATGTTTATCAGTTTATCATGACATCGGCAGTGAAAAGGCTGATTATGTCGATGAGGGTTAGGGTGGTGGTGGTGGTGGTGGTGGTGGTGGTGGTGGTGGCGGCAGCGGCGGCGGCAGCGGTGGTTGTGGTGATGCTGGTGGTTGCCCGCCTCTCACTAGTAGTGCTAGTAGTGCATTGTAGAAAAGTAAGCACAAAATGATGGCGCTCATGAAGAATATTTTTTTTGAAAATGCTTGTAACATAGGCGTGAGTAGACGTGTCACACGCTGTTTTTCTTTAAAGGTAGATGTCGTCATTGTCACACAGGGCAGTTTAAAAGGTTCTTCAAGATAAATGCTTTGTCCGGTTTGGTTGTTGGGCAACATTTTCAAACTGTTCCTCATGACATGGATGCCCTGGAGTGTCAAAAGCCATTTGTGACTGCAGCTCGCGTGGTGACGGATTTCATGCGGAATGGTGTTAACCTAACCTTGGAAAGTCATGTGCCAAAAAGCTGCAACTAAGGCATGTTAAAAGGCGTTGAAGGAGGTGTGTACTTGTGATGCTAAACTTCTTCAGCGTTCAGTTTGGCAATACAGACCACTCTTTATGCTTTCTTTCTTGCAAATGTAGCATGAGTATCCGCCCCTCCGGCATGTATCTGAAGAAAATTCTATGTTAGGCTTAACGTTGTGGAAGCGGCTCTGCTGGCGAAAGCCAGGTCTACAAACCAGGGTAAACTAGAAATTCTAAGTTCTTCAGGGTGTAGGGCTAGGCTGAGTTTGTTAAAGTGGCCATCAGTCCGCAAAGTCCTCGGAAATCAACATGGAACTGCATATAGGGACCTCTCAAAAGGGCATTACAGGGTCAGCCCTAAATAAAGGATTATCATACCATCCCATGCAAAGGCACCTTCTCAGGGGTTAAGGAGCTGATAAGGACGATATAGGGCTTCATAAGGCCTGATAGGGTACCGTCTGAGGGAGGTAGCATTGTGAACCACAAGCCCTACCTAAACTTAAAACCCTGGACCCAAAACCCTAGACCTTTAACCCCAGACCCTAAGCCCTAAACCCTAAACCCTAAACCCCAAACCCCTTAACCCCCAGTCCCCCAAACCCTAGGAACACGATTTAAGGCACAGACCTCGCCTTTCGCGCGCACGGCAAGGCGAGTCCAGTTGATACGAAAAATCCCAGGCCCTAAATCCTAAATCAACTTACTGGGGATTAGGGTTTAGGGTTTAGGGTTTAGGGTTACTGGGGATTAGGAAGGGAATATATTCTACAGGGATTATATTCCCTTATTCCTTGCTAGTCACCACTAAGTAAACCTTGACCGGGACTGTTATTCCTATAGAATACCCATAAAGGTGTGTTCTCTTATTCTCTACTAAGAACCCGTAAGTTGGGGTTCTTCAGAGTGAAGGATGTCGGAGTTGCTCTCAGAATTGCGACTTCCTTCTTTGATATCGTTGGGGTTGGCAGGATAGTGGGTTTTTTTAAGGCAGCCACAAGTGTGATTCCAACCTTTGAAGAGGGAGGGATGGATGCAACAGATTTGTGGGTTTTGGCGCGTCGGGTAAGGCTGGTAAGGCTTAGGGTTTAGGCTTTGAGGGTTCAGGGTTCAGGGTCTGGGGTTTAGGGTTTAAGGTTTGGGGTCTAGGGTCTTGTAAGGTGCAAATGTTGCAGCCTGAACCCTGATTCTTAGACCCTGTGGTGAAAGTGTCAGGTGTTTTGCATGTGACCGCTTCCCTGGGGAAGAACTGTAGATGGTAGCAGTCCAACATATCTGGGATTTCGGAAACAGTGGGAAGAGCCATTGCATCGAGGAGAAACAATAAGTCTAAAGTTGAGGTGTACTTCGTGTGTTTCCGCTGTCCTCAGCTTTCCATTCCTTGCACGCCTTCTGTGGCCACTGGGTGATAGAAGTGCAGATCCACCTGAGTTTTTGCTTTTTACAGGGTATTCAGTTCCAGAGTGCTACTGTTGATACATGTTGATGCTTGATACTAACCGTTCTGCACGACCTTAGTATACTATAATTCCATAACTCGCAACGTAGAAGGTACTTAGGGTCGTGCAGGATTCTTACAATCAGCCATAGGTTTCGTTTTGGGGGTTCCAGGACTTTGGCCGGACCCCAATAAAGGTTTAACCACATATGACAGGGGGAATACAGGTACGACTATATGATGGGATTGTGTAAGGGTTCTAAGGCATTTATTGTAGGCAATAGGCACGTTCTCAAGACTACGGTCCCTTTTTTTCGTCCTTGCTATAACGGTCCCTCTTTTTTCAAGGGTGCCCAAAAACGATTTTTTTCAAGGGTGCCCAAAAACGCATCGCTACTTCCAACACCTTCCATACATACCGGAAAGGGCCACATTGTTGATGCGAGTAGGATATGTGGTGAGGTGGTTTTCTTAAAGCCATCCCTCTACCACCCTCACCGGGGACCCGTATTTCCTAAACTTAAGTCCTAGCCCGAGACCCTAGGCACTAAATCCTGCACAGTTGAGTGTTCTCAAAGTACGCAGGTCCTTAACCCTGGGATCCTTACATACCTACTATATACCCTATATGTACCCTGAAGGCTCCCTAGAATCCCCCTCAAAGGCCTAAGGGCCTATACCCTAAACCCGACATGTACATATATATATACACATAGTTATACTAGTAAAAATGATATCTCATGTTTTGAGAAACTCCCCAGTGTAGTTCAGCTCTGCACTGCAGCCTGGTGACATCTGCGTGTTCGAGGACCCTGCAATGCTTTAGGACTACGTAAGGGTCTAGGGCTCAGGCTTCAGGGTTTAGGGTTGGTCAGGGCATGAAGGACTTATTACTGTTGGCTACTTGGAGGGTGAGGGGGACTTGGGAAGGAATGGAAAAGAGAAGGGCAGAACTACAATATGTAAGGTTTAGCGTTTACGGTTAGGGTTCAGGTTTAAAGGTCTAGGGGTTTACTGTCAGGGGACGTAGCAAATGGGTCTGGGCTTGTTATGTGGCCTGTAGGGGTTTAAGCATACTCACTACGTTTCCGTGACCTTGCAAGTAGTACGGAGTGAAGGACTGATGTGTAGGGACTAGTATAGGGCTGGGCGAGTGTCCGCTTTTTTCTGTATCATTCCTTACTCGCAGGGAGTAAGACAAGGTGCAGAATCGGCATTTCCTGAAACATGCGGCATGTAGATATTAGCTAAGGGGCTGTATATGGGATTAGAAAGGGGAGTGTTATAGGGCTTACTGCAGGGGGTACTTGGAGTTTAGACATAGCTTATAGCTGACGTGATAGCTTCCTCTTATTCCTATCAAGGGCATTTGGACGGCTGTATGGTCTGTGTGCTGCGCTCCTTAGCGAGTGTCAAAGCTCCATGCACTGATCCCTCTTCTGGCGAGTTCTGTAGTAGCCTGAAACGACATTATCCCCCTGTAATCCTTAGATCAATCTAGCAGAATAAGCCCCCCAAACCCTGTTCAGCATACTAAACAAAACCCCCAACCGTCCCCCAACCATGTTCAGTTTCTCTAGACCTTTACATTATCGGAGGCCAAGATGAGCCTTACTTGCCCTTTGGCTTGCTCAACTCTCACTCAGCCTTGCGGGGCAAGAATCTTGAACCTTCCGCAGTTTTGGGTTTGTGCTTTAGAGGGTTAAGCCCGTTAAGCCCCCAAAGTTCCATGATCACCCGAAGCCCTTGCAGGGACGCTAAACTTCGGCTGAGGCATGGGGTGTGGGCGTCTACTTGTGGACAAAAGTTAGGTAGATAAGGACTGCAGCGTCAACAGTTGTGTTTGAGGCCACAAAGCCCCAAGCCCTAAACACCTGAGCCCGAAACCCCCAAATCCTTTGTACCGATACCTCAAACTCCGAACCCCCAACCCCTGAAACGCAACAAACGCTTAGCCACCCCAACCCTCCTTAAACCCTAAACCCTAAACCTTAAACCCCAAACCCTAAGCCCTAAACAAAAAAAAACCTTAAACCCTAAACCCCAGACCCTAAACCTTAAACCCCAATCCCTAAACTTCAACCCCAAGCAGGAGCCCACTTACTTCCTGGCCTTCACCATGGCCAGGAACTCGGGCCTCGAGCTGCCAGGGTCCCAGCTGTGCGACGAGAAAAACTTCGTCTTGGATGTTAAAAGTTTGGGGTTTAGGGTCTTGGAGGGGACTTCTCAAGGAATGGATGAACCCTAAACCCTAAACCCTGCAAAGATTGTGTTACCTGAGGTTTAGGGTTTAGGGCTTGGGGTCGAAGGCCTAAACCCTAAAGCCTAGACCCTAAATTCTAGAGCTTGGCAGGTAGGTCAAGAAAGGGGACAGCCGTTGTTGTATTATGTGGTCTGTAAGGGTCATAAGTATACTTACCAAGTCCGCCTGACCCTTGAAGTAGGGAGCAGAGTTTGGGTCTTTATGGCTTGTGCTCTGGGGTGAGGCTTTGGGATGTTTTGGGTTTAGGGCTTGGGGAGGATCATTTTTTGGAGGTTTGGGGACTAGGGCGACAGTAGGGTGCTGGGTTTAGGTCCTTTGTTTCCAGGTTTTTTCAAAAGTGGATTTGGAGCATTTGGACCAGTTAGTGCAGATGCAGGATTAAGGTTCAGGGTTTACTACAAGGTTCCTGAAAACAATTTTTGATTTCTGTTACCTAGAATCCTAATATTTAGCTGAAATTATAATTTCTACTGGGGTTTCAAATCCCTTAGAGTTTATGTTTAGGAAATGGAGATTGCTCCTCGCAAGCCTCGCCAAGGAATCCGAAACAATCCCTCAACCAGCTGTCTCTTCTGATTAGCGAAGCCCTAAACCCTACAACACTAAGCCTAAACTCCAAACTGTACATCCTGTGCCCTAAAACAGGTTCACATGGACGTTTTCATTCGTTAGGTCTTTCAGGCGAAGTTAGCGCGTAGTAAGTGCATCCTCGGCACATGGGCCGCAGTTAGGGTTCCGGGCCTGGGGTTGCAATTTACAGAAAAAACTATTCATCGAGGGATACTGAAAAAGAATATGGAAGCTATTATACAGTATATTGGGGTTGTGTAGGGATAACGGAAAAGAACATGGAAGCTACTAGACTACATAGTATAGTGGGGTTATTATAGGGATAAGGGAAAGAAAATGGAAGCTACTACATAGTATATTTGGGGTTATATACGGAACATGGGAAAAGTGAATTACTATACAGTAACAAATATTTTGCCACACCATGCTTCTTTGCAGTTTCTGATGTGTAATGCGCGACAGGGATTTTGGGATGTTGCTCAGATGTTGGATCTTCGCTTGTTTCATGGTTTCTTGGTTGATCGGATCCAGATATTGATATCCATGCCCGAAACATAGCGACAATCGGTTAGCAAGACTCTTTTTGGGTAGATTCCAAATCAGTTTTTTTTGCAATCCTTGCAGCCCAAAGTAGTTCCATACCCTAATGTCAACAGGCCCCCGCGCCAATCTAGGTTGCTGTTAAGGAATTTACTTTAAGTTACTATATTGGGGAAACCATATTAATTACTATACAGACCCATTATGGTAACTTAATTTAAATTCCTTAACAGCAGCCCAGCATTGTTCCAATGTTTCACCCAAACTGAGCCACTCAACCTGCAAAAGCACTGCCTGAACGGGCGAGCCGAACCCCCAAGAGGGTTTGGGTTTATGGTTTAGGGTTTAGGGCTTCGGGGTTTAGGGGTTTAGGGTTTAAGGGTTTATGGGTTTAGGGTTTAGGGGTTTAGGGTCCCAGCTGACTACGATATTGTAGAAGGTAACACGCTCCTACCCTCCAGTACTTCTTATAGGTGGACCCCCACTCTGTAAGAGTAGTAGAATAGGAATATAAGAGGGCTCCAGTATCATCTCCGTTTAATCACTATTACTGGGTGGGTGTTCCACCTCAAGTACTTTTCTACAAGGAAGGGCGTGCCAATGCTCGAGGATGGGATGGACTTGGACGCGTGCCCTGATATGCATTTGGCTGGGAGAATTTGGTATCACAGCTAGTGGGGTGTAGAGTTTAAGGTGGACGATTGTGTGGGGTCTGGTACTAGGGGACTTCAATGTGTACTTATCCCGCGCATGAGGCCAGAGGTGGAAGGCATATAAGGCCGTTGAAGAGCATGCTGCCATCGATGTACCGACTCTTGGGCAAACCGAAGTATGCTTCCAGACTGGTAGAGTTGCTGGTTTGAAAGCAGATCATATTTGAATTCTCGAGTCCTTAATGGGGACCCCCTTCATCCCCCATCTTTTCCTGAGGACCCCATTTGAGAAGCCCGTAGCCCTAAGTCCTTAACGCTAAGCCACAGGTACATCATATACACCCTCCCCCTCCCGAAGCGCTAAACCCTGAACCCTGAACGCTGAACCCTAAGCCCTAAACCCTATTCCCACCCCCTGTGGTCCTGGAGGCTTCGGTGTGGGCCTTGTGGTTTTGAAATACGTACCGTAGGTCCACATGAGCTTCATGGAATGTTCATGAGCAAAGGTTTAAGAAGTTTTCTGCAGGGTTTCTAGAGCCTTGAAGAAGGTTTGAGAGAACTTGAGGGAAGGGGAGCCTTAAACCCTAAACCCTAAACCATAAACCCTTGACCCCCCATCGTTGTCCTCTGGCTTCCTGTGGTTGATAGAGTTGATAGAACATTTAGAGAGGGTTCACAGGTTGTAGCGGAAGTTCGTGTCAAGGTTAAAGAGCTTGTCTGGACGGTTCCTAGAGGATATCTAGAGGTGTATACAGCTTTGTAGAGAGCTTGTAGAGATACCTCACCCTCCCCTGTTGCCTGTGGTCTAGGTCCCGCGGTGTAGGGTTTGTCGAGGCTTCATAAGCGTTTTGCAGAGAGTTCGTGGCTCGTGGATTTGTATATACGCAGATGGGGTAGCAGAGCACGGACACATTTATTCACCCAGTTTGATAAGCCCAACATGCAGTTTCCCCAAACAGGGAGCAACCAATATAGACCCCAAAAGTGTTATGGGATCTCCCAAAAACGTACCTAATTTTGGGAAACCCTATACCCGAGATCCGAAATACCCCCCAGAATCTCCTTAAAGGTATCCCTGATTTTGGCAAATGCCCCCCAACCTGACGCCGAGGCTCGAGAAGGTCTGCACGGAGTGTGCCGGAAAGGTAAAGTTTGTAGAGTCCCCGGTGGATTCCAGGGTCGGCCTGTTCAGGGTTTAGGGGTTTAGGGTTCAGGGTGGTCCTGTTGGCCCAAAATAGTGTTTACTAACCTTAATCCCTAAAAACTCCGTATTCTGCCATAGAATTTATCTTTTACAGGGCCGCCAAACCCACCCCAGACATACTGGTGGTTAGCAGGTTCAAGGGTTGCTGGTTTTGGGGTCAGGGAGGTATCCCTTGTAATCCCCCATCATAAACTAGTTTCCAGTGCGCCTACTAGCCATCAGTAAGTTGGGACCTTATCAAAATAAGGCGCGTTCATAGAAGCCACCTGAAAGTGGAACGCATGCATCCGCGCTTCCATTACATCAAACATTTAGATCGCGGGGGTTCAGAGTCAAAAATGGTTGAGCATGAGAGGGGAGATTCTGTTGCAGATGGTGATTATCTCAACCCTAAACCCTAACTCTTCAGCTTCTTCCAGACCCCAGTTGTTTCCAGACCCCAGTTGTTAAGGTTTTTTGATATGAAAATGCCTGAGTTGTGGAATTGTGGATAATGTAGACCCCTAATTAATAAACCCCCTCCCTGGATTATAATAGGGATCCTAGTACTAAGGGGGGCGGGGTCGAGTGGGCATCCTTTTTAGTGTCGAGTGGGCACCTTTTTTAGGGTCGAGTGGGCATCCTTTTTGCGTCAAACACCACTGGGGTGCGGTCCGCTGGCCCCCTCCGGAAGGGGTCCAGAGGGGTCGAGTGGGCATCCTCTGAGTTCTGCGACTCGGACTTCA
>CAJNIZ010043684.1:11026-54775 GCA_905231905.1 Symbiodinium pilosum | reverse complement strand
ACTTGCCCGGGACCGCAGCACTGGAAGTACCCGAGCTGGCAATTTGCTTACTGCTCAGGGTTTAGGGGTTTAGGGGTTTAGGGTTTCAGGGTTTAGGGTTTAGGGTTTAGGGGTTTAGGTTGGGTACCGCCCCCCCTCAGTAACAGTTGGATAATAAATATAATAAGGTTATATATAGCCCTTAATAGGACCCCTAATATAGACTGTTAGTGGGGGAGGGCAGTACTGAAGCTAAACTCTTCAAGTCCTAACCCCTAACTCCCTCAAGCCTTGTAAACCTCCAATTCAACATCAATCAAGGCGCTGGGTGACCAACCCCCGCATCTCAGGCCCATAGTCACCTGGAGAAGTTCACATTTCTTCAAAAGGGATTGTTGGTCCAGCGGCATCCTAGGCATCTGGGTCCCCTTTATGTCTTCGGGATTATCTTAACGGCTCCCAGTAACTAGTAAGGGACTCTTTTTTGAAACACCCTCCGCACCAAATTCCCACTTGACGGCAGCAGGAGGGTTGTCGTCGCCTTTGGCCTGGCTCAAGGCACTCTTTGCGTTTCGGGTTTAGGACCTCGAGACCTCGACCTCCGTCAGATAGACTTAAGGTGTGGATTTCTGGGGTCAGGAGTTGGGTGCGCCGTAGCAACCGTCCCTCGACTCATCCCGACCCTTGCCCCCTAAACTCTGAAGCCCAAGGCCGCCCAAAACGCTTTGTTGGATCCTTTTCAACTACTTCCTTGTCCCGGGGTCCACTATACCGCTACGCCCTACGCACTGCTGTATTGCGCTGTTCCCTACTCATCTGACACAAGGCACTCAGCCTTGCATGGCTACCCTCCTTCAATCTCACTTGTCATGTGTTGGGGCTATTCAAATCTAGGTCAGGGGATGAGTTTTCAGAGCCCGTTCAATACGAGTAGTAAGTTTCGTGCGAACTCCAGGATTCATGCTAGTTACATCTTTTGCTGGGGCCAACCTCGGCCACCCTGCTGTAAATGCCCTAAGCTATTGCCAAACACAAATATGACCCCTTGAACGCGAAACTCTGCCTTTTCGGCCAGTTCCTGAATCAGCTCAGCTTGTCCACTCGGCACACGTTGCGAGTGCTTTGTGATGACCAAGTTCGGACCTCTATCCAGAAAGTTAAAAAGCCTGGGTGTAGGGTTGGGGAAAAGCTATTGGGATATACAGGTTTATGTAGGGACATACAATAGGACTGGTATGGGGGTGACATGGAGACATGGGGAGTTTAGGATTTAGGGCGTAGGGTTTAGCGCTTCCAAAATTAGGGGTCCCTTTTTCCGGGTCCCTGTGCTAAGAAGCTGTAGTATTTGGGAAGATACAGGGAAGAAACTGACGTTGCCAGATGACTGGACACCATGTACCATCATGTATCACTAGAATCCCCACCCCCTAAGTGTTTCCTAAAGATGCCCTTTTCCACCACATCTTATATAATGTAGAGATCCTGCTGTCTTCTGAGTGTCACGAGTGGTATTGCTGTCCTCATCTTATAGCTATGATTGGCTTTTGCTACTTCCTTCCGCCCCAATATTGCATGGAAGTTCGCCTGCTAGCAAGCGGAGGCAATAGCAGCCACTCACTGAAGACAATCCTATTTCTGGTCGAATTTAGACATGCTGAGGAAAAAAGGATTCAATTCAGACATCTTGACCGCAATAATAAGGGGCAGGGCTGCAGGAATTTGCAGTTTTTGCTTGGAAGTCGGGCACCAAAGCGCTCCAACTTGTGCGCCACTACTCCTAGCTGAGCGAGAATAACCCAGCCCTCCGTCCTGCTTCTCAATTCCGTATACTCCCCCCTCAACCCTACATCCTGACCCAGGCCCAACCCCACCCAACCCGTCCTCTATGGTGGACCATTTCAGGAGCTCCCTCTGGGGGGAAGTCGCTGGCAGTGGCCGTTTGGAGCAGCGAAGATCCGCCCTTCATTGCCTGAGTTGCCACTGTCGCCGCCACCTGGGCTGGGTTTAGCAAGTTCTTGCCATTACTGTAATCTATCACATGGGGGCTTCCTGAAACGGATGTGCCGAAAGTGAGCGCCAGTTTTAACCAGGATTTCGGTGTGGAAAGGGTACCCCAATGCTCGGAAGTGCCCCAACCTGGAGGGTTCAGGAGACACCCTGGATGGGGGCTACAGCAAACCTTTTGCCTATGGCCCCCTGTAGACGATGCTGTAGACAATCTTCGCAATGGGTCAAGACAACTGAGGCTGAGAAGAAGGTTTTGGAGTTTAGGGTTTAGGGTTTAGGGTTTCATGACAAACCACCAACGAAGACCAACAGTAATCCTTATTATAGAACCCCCCCAAAAAGATACTCCTAATTTTGGGCAACCCCCAAAAAAACTCCTAAGCCCCTAAACCCCAACCCTCAATAAGATCAAGAGAGCAAGCCCTTTTCTATGTCAACTCCCAAACCTATGTCTTTTGGGGACTGCCACGGAGTCACAGACCAAGACTCTCGAGTACAACCCTCAGTTTAGGAGCACCAAATCCTTCAACCATACCCCACTAGACACTAGAACCCCTAAACCCTAAACAATAAACCCTAAATCCTAAACCCTAAACCCTAAACCCTAGACCGCCTTGGCGAAAACCTCAATGAATTCCGAAAAGATCTCACCGAGGCGATTCAGGAAGTTGAGTGGCGGAACGCTGCCCACGATCTTGAACCCAAGGCACTGAATCAGATCGCCTCTACTGACAGAGAGTTTAGGGTTTAGGGTTTAGGGTTGTAAAGCTTTGAGTTTAGCCTCCCGAGTTTGGGAGTTTGGACCGGGAGTGGGATTCTTTGTGTCCGGGGATCAAAGGTTGGAGGAGTGCATATGTATGTATGCGTATATAAAATATGCTAGACAATTTACGGGTTACGGAGGGGCCAGCATTCTGACTCCCTTTCAACGGCGCGCATGTCAGCCTGAACTGTGAAGCGCATGCACGCGCAAAGAGGGATGTCGCAAAACCTTGCTACCTGTAACAGTGCCTGGAACCCCAGATAATTCAACCAAACCCTAAACCCTAAACCCCCTAAACCCTAAACCCTAAATCTCGTGAAGCCGGTGCCTTGATTTGTCGGATTGGAACACTTCATGAGCTCATTGCCCATGGTGAGGGCGGTCCTTTGAGGACAGTCTCAGAACGCATGTAGTCCCCAGATAGACCTATACCCCAGTACCATGATGGTTTGCAAAACCCAGATCTCTCCCCTAGGCACCAGTAAATTTAGGCCTTAGAGGGGTGTCGTGTGCCTTTCATCATGGAGTCCTGATAGAGTTGACTTCGCCTCCGCCCAGCAGCTGCAGCTGTTCGGGCATGAGGTCCATCATGTCTCCTGTCATCAAACTGATGAATCATCGGATCGCGGGTTCGTCAAGGTTACTCTTGTCTGCCTTGACGTGGTCTTGCACGACCCGTATGTGCGCTGAAAGTGGCCATGGCTACAAAACCCTATCTGCAGACCACGCAAAACCGCTGTAGACCAGTGTTCTTCTTGAAAGCTTCAGAGGATTACAAAAAAGGGAAACTCATTCTCAAAGGGCTTCCCTTTTGCACACAGCTTTAACACCAAAACTCAGCTAAAGCGTCCTGATGCAACCTTCTTGAGTCTGCCGTCCATGAGATCCATGATCTGCCCGCTTGCCACTTTGTTGACTGGATTGGGCAGGAGATCCATAACCTTTCCGCTGGCAACTTTATTGACTGGGTCGGGAAGGAGCTCCAAGACTCTTCCGCTGGCAACTTTATTGACTGGGTCGGGAAGCAGCTCCAAGACTCTTCCGCTGGCGACTTTCTTGACTGGATCGGGAAGCAGCTCCAAGACTCTTCCGCTGGCGACTTTCTTGACTGGGTCAGGAAGGAGGTCCAAAATCTTTCCGGTGGCAACGGTCCTGACAGGACCCGCCACCAAGTCCAGGATCTTTCCGTCGGCAACCTTCCTCACTGGATCTGGCACAAGCTCCATGATCTTTCCACTGGCCAGCTTCTTCACTGGATCAGGCAAGAACTGCAGAGGAGGCTTCAGTTGCATGATCCAGTTGCCCAGGCATCTGATGAGGTCATGGTGATGCCCGCGGTGGCGGCAGTGCATGAGCTCGAAACCCACACTGAAAACCGTGCGCACCGCCTCCTCATTCCATTTAACAACTTGCTTTACCTGGCTGGGCACCAAGTCCATGATCTTTCCATCCGCAATCTTTTTCAGCGGATCTGGAACCAGGTCCATGATCTGGCCATTCGCCAGCTTCTTCACTCGATCAGGCAAGAAATCCAAGGGGTTCCTCAAGCTCATTATCCAGCCGCCAAGACACCTGACAAATCATTTTCGCTGGACCCCAAGAAGGTCCTCCCTCTGGGTCAAATAGAAACGCGGATGCTACCGGACCCCGCTTTGGGGGATTCTTCCATCCCCGTGTGAATCACATCTGATGGAATGCGGGCTTAATACCAGGACACTTTGCAACATACCTACAGCAGTCCTACTGTGGATTTTTGGAGGAATCTTGCGCTGTAGCGGGGGACAAGGCAACTTTGGGAACATTGACTTCACACTTTCTGGACTCTAGTTTAGGATTTGGGGCTTAGGGCTTAAGGATGACTCTAAAATCTGTTTAAGGTTTAGGGTTTAGGGCTTAGGACCTGGGCGCTGTGGCCGTACGCATGTAGGTACCTAATCCGTTTGGCTTTGGCATCTGTAGAACTGATTGTAACGACTGTCACCAAGGAGATCCCTCGGGGGCCCGCAACTGCCTACCATAGGGTAATGTTGGGATAATATTGCTGGGATAATATTGGGGGTCATATTGGTGGCAAATTCTATTGGGATCATATTGGGGTTATATAGGGTTGAGCCCAAAACAGGTGCACTCCTTTCGGAGTTTTCCTCGGCTTTCTGACACTCCCGTGGATGCCTCTACCACATTCAGCCTTGCACAGAAGCTATTGCAATGATTGAAGAATCCTCTCGGCCGGTTGGTTTTTAGTGTGTGTTTGTAGCGTTTTCATACACCTGATTCTGACTGATACACTTAGTTGCAAATCCTTGCCCAAGTTGCCTGAGGATGTCATGGTGATGCCCTCGGTGGCGGCAGTGCATGAGCTCGAAGCCCACACTGAAAACCGTGCGCACCGCCTCCTCATTCCAGTTCACAACTTGCCGTACCTGGGTTGCTGTTAAGGAACTTAAAGTAAGTTAGCATAATGGGTATATATAGTAAATAATAGGGTTTCCCCAATATAGTAACTTAAATTAAGTTCCTCAACAGCGACCCAGTTACCTGGCTGGGCACCAGGTCCATGATCTGCCCATTAGCAACTTTCTTCACTGGCTCCGGCAAGTAGTCCAAAGGAGACTTTAAGCTCATCACATAATTTGCCAAGCACTTGACGTAGTCGTTGCCATTGTTTCTGGGCCAGCAGAGAGCAATCTTTCCTCCGACTTTCAGGACGGCATTGATTTCCATGGTCCCTGTCGAAAGAATTTGCCTCACCTGGGTCTCCATCTGCCCCAAAAACCATCTGTCCAAATAAGAACTTGCCTGTGACCAAGCCTCCCAAAGATCCCTAAACCCAAATGAACCCAAAAGAACCTGACTGATCTTTACAGCCCCTCTTCCCACCTGCTCTGGCAGGCCCAACCGGTGAGTTCCGAAGTCAAAGCCAAAGAGGTTGGTGGACTGTCCGATGAGGCTGATCCTGCAACGCATCCGCCCGAAACGGATTTGCAGCCCACCTGGGACGCCAAGCAGCCCAGAAGGGAAGGGGGATTAGGGTTTAGGGTTTAGGGTTTAGGGTCTCATTCTGTGGGTTTTGCACTCGAGAATACATCTTTGTGACTTCGGTTTTGATGGAACGCCCCCAGTGGCTCTAAGGGACACACAAAGTAAATTCGTCTACTACGCAGGATCTCAGCAGCTGTGGCGATCGAAGTGCTCGATTCTCGGCCATGTAAACTCCTGGGTTGCTGTTAAGGAACTTAAATTAAGTTACTATATTGGGGAAACCCTATTATTTACCATATATACCCATTATGATAACTTAATTTAAGTTCCTTAACAGCAACCCAGACTCATTACAGTTGGCTCCGAAGTTGGAGAAGCCGCTAGAGAGAATCCTGGCGTCTGCTTGCGCTTACTTGGGGGATTCCCAAAAATTAGGGGTACCTTTTTGGGGGGTCCCCATAATAGGGATTATAGTATTTTAGTGTCTATATTGGGGTCCCCCTATTTTTGCGGAAATTACTTCTTGGGTTCCGAGGTTAGGGAAACCAACGAATGATACCGGCAGCAAGTATAGTAGCATGCTTCCCACAATAGCGACGTGAGCTTCTGTTATCCTAGCTGTGTTGTCGGCCATGCTGGCCCATCCAGTTGAACGAGCGATGGCTGCACCAGTCAGACTAGCAATTGCGAGCTTCTGAATAGTCGTGTCCCCTATAAACCAGGCTCATGCTATGCTCCAAACCTTTTTGATGCCAAGACTCCTCACAGCCTTCTCCACCGTGTTGATCGCGTTATCACGCACCCATCGCGCCTCACCCGGGACATCGGAAAGATTTTCTGGCTTTCCCAATTTTGGGAGAACTCTTCTCAGAAGGACTGTATGATAATTACGATGAGGACAAGAATCAGGTGGAGAATGGCCTCGGTATTCGTGGAGTTGGTAGAAGCGCTGCGAAGTTTTTGATAGCTCAAGGGGCCTTCGATGCAATGAAAGATGGGTATGTAAACGTGTGGTCTACACTGCGAACGGGGAACGATTCATGCTGAACCTGCTTTTGCAGGCGACATTTGCTCCTGATCTCGTGGAACTGTCTGTGCATGCGTGCACACGTATGCCTGGTCATAGATAGGCTCCCTCGCATGCTGTTAGAAGACGACCTGGTTGGTTCCGATGCGCGTTCATGCTCAAAATCTTGAGCGAGGTAGAATGGAAGTAGAACACATGTAGGATTCAGGTAAAACTGAAGTAAAACTAAGGCGACAAGGGGTGACTGGGACGAACAGTTAAAGAAAGGTGGAACAGGGAAACAGAAAGATATGCAAAGATATGGAACAGCTAGTAATAGCTAGTACTGAGGGCGACATGGAAGGCAAATTCAGCCTACTAGACAAATGTAATGATTCAATAAAATGTTCATCCCATCGCAGTGGGGATGACTGCTAGAGGAGCCATTATCCAGAATGCAGCGCCGATCGCTTCCTCTTGCCAGGGGAGCCGAGGCCACTGGCGAGAAAGACTCTTAAAATGAGGACCCCCTTCTTGCAGAGTGACACATGACACAGTCCCCTAAGCCTTTTACAGAGACGGTGCTTTCAAGGAATCAGGTGGACGAAAAAAGCATCCATTTCTAGATCTGGAGGTTTGCTACAATGTGACGCTAGGACGCCCCAAGAAAATAGTCCAACAGGTCGGAATTTCTGGCCAGCAGTTCTAAGCCTGCCTTGTCCCTGGCGTGCCGATAGCCGTCCTCCATGGTGTCCAGGAGTCTTTTGGCATGGTCCACTGGGTTCCACCTTCTTCGTCGATGGTTCCACGGCCAGCTGGCCTTGCCCAAACGGGTTTAGGGTTTAGGGAATGGAAACTGGGATTACAGAAGGGATAATCGGGGTTCTAGTCTAAACTCCTAGTATCCCCCTTAATAACCCCTATAGTAGTCCCCTATATAATCCCCTATATAACCCCTTGTAAGGAGTTTAGACTACAGTCATATAGCCCCCCATGCACAAGGACAGTAATTAACTCATAAGAGGCCATTTTTCAGGCTCCATGTAGAAGTTTGGTTAGGGGAGGAGGGAGGAGAAGGCATGTAACATGAAGTCGCAACTACTTTGAAAATTCGCACGTGCCGTGCTAAGTCAAGTCTTCCCGACTCCCCGCTGTTTAACAAAGAAATGCTATGATGTCCTATCTTGCGCTGCTCCGATCTGGCATGTTTGGTGTAAAGCTTTCTTGGGGAATCTACGATGAAAGAGCACGTGCCTCAATCAAAGGTAGGATGCTTCTCTAACGCGAGGTCATTTTTGCTGTTGGGGCGAAGGCGTTTCTTTTTGTGCTGGTGGCGCAGGGGCACTTGCTTTCTGACCTGGCCGGGTCCAATGTAAACTGTACAACAAAACAAGGCACAAGCAACAACCACGAAAATGGATTCGCCTCACTTGGTTGCCTTAGCCGTCTTAGCCCTCTAGCCAGCATAATCCCACAGCCTGACATCAGCCCATTTCTCAAGAAAGATCATCCCACTCATCGGACGAGTCTGCTGGTAGTGGGTAAACTAAAAAGATAAGTATTTATGAAGATGCAGAAGCGGAAGATGAACACTTGCAAGGCTCCAGGTAAGCTCAAAAGAGGCAAACACGAAATGAACATCAACACCCAATACACCAAACGACCACGCCTTGCAGACTAACACCCCAACACCAAGCTACTAAAGTCCTGAACCGCCAGGGAGATGATAACCTAAATGCGCCCTCAATTAGAATTAATTAAGCCCCAAGCCCCAAAACCGAGAGAAAAACGTTATGTCTCTACCCAGCTGCGGACTCCTCGGAAGATGCCTTGGTCTCATTGATAGGGTTTAGGGTTTAGGGGTTTAAGGTCTAGGGTTTAGGGTTTAGGGTTAGAAAATGTCAGCTTGGGATGAATCATTTCCAAACAGAGATTGGGGGTCAGAAGGTTGAAGACTTGTACGATGCCAGCCTTTCTTGCCAAACATCTTCGCTGTTGGCCCCCTGCTTGCTGCCCTCCCGCTTCTGGCTCACCATTACCCAGCTTGTTTCCATTTTCAGACATTGTTAAGAGCACTGGCATTTAGGTTTGCTGCCATGGCATGTTTGCAATAATCATCCTCAGGGAATGGTCGGCGCAGCTACATGGAGATATTTCTACGGCTTGCTCGGTGTGATGGATATAGGGGTCGCGTTCCATTGCGTAGGCTGCTTAGGGTTCAGGGCCTTGGCTTCAAGGTTCTTAGTGGGCCATGCCCACGTAACATTCTGTGTTTGGGGCAATTGGAGGACCTGGAAGGCTTACTTAGATGGGCTTAGGGTTTAGGGTTTAAGGACCCCAACAACGTACTATTTTCATTACAATTAATACTACTACTACTACTACTACTACTACTACTACTACTCCTACTACTACTACTACTACGACTACGACGACTACGACGACTACGACGACTACGACTACTACTACTACTACTACTACTAGTACTACTACTACTACTACTACTACTACTACTACTATTGTTGTTATTATTACTACATTACCGCAGTATTCGCATTCCGTGGGTTCAACAGCAGCCAAGATGCTCCGCCTTCATCTCCCTGGGCAGATGCCTCCTCCTCATGGAATTTGCCTGAAATTCATCCTTAAAGATAGCTTAGTTTTTTATAGGGTTTAGGGTTTAGGGCTCAGGGTTTAGGGCTCAGGGTTTAGGGTTCAGGGTTTAGGGTTCAGGGTTTAGGGTTCAGGGTTTAGGGTTTAGGGTTGTATAGGTGTTAGGGTGTAGCGATGTGTAGCGTAGTACTTACTTGTCCCCAAAGACTAGGAGATTCTGCAGTGGCTTTCTGGTGCTGGTGGACGAAGGATGGGATCTCTGCCAAGATGCCTGTCGTGCGCTGGCGGTGGTGCTTCTCGAAGACTTTCCTTCAGCTTCAGAGCTTCAGACGTTCTTAACTCCCGGGTTGGTAGTAGGGAGTATGGGAAGTATAGGACGAGGCACGTGCGTGTTGGACCGTGGGTTTTCATGAGGGTTTGCGGTGGGGTGAGGGGGAGGGGGTGGGCATAATTCTACGGTTTTAATGTGATTCCAGTCATATTGACAGAGAGGGCACTGGGAGCGCCAGATGTAACTATACAATTGCACGAAATTGTGCAATCTTACGAAGAACCCTTTTCAACCATGCAACCCTCAGAACACTGGCAGTCGTGGGATTTTTTCAAGACTCGAACATTCTCACCAAGAGTCTAGTGGCCCCAAAGACCAGGGCCAATACAACCGCGTGACCTTGTAAGGATTGTATTCCCTTATTCCGTACTAAAAACATGTGAGTAGAAGGATGTCCATTTTCGCAAGGTGTGCCATGCCAAGTAAGCCTACATTTTCCTCCTTCCGCAAGCGGTTTCTCTCAGAAGCAATGTAGATAAGACCAGACAGAGATAAAATCCTACAGAACCCCTAATATACTATATAGTAGTTTCCATTTTCTTTTCCATTAGCCCCAGGATCCTCAATTCTAAGCCCAGTCTCTTCACGATATCCTGGGCCTCGCGAAGCTGCGCTTCCGAATCTTTCTGCTCCACTTCCATCAGGGACAGGCCAACCTACAGCTTGGATCAGGCGAATTTAGAATAATTTCAATTCCCAAGTTAAGGCCAATTCAATGCTATTCCCTGCATAAACCACCATTTTTGGTGAGGTCGGGTAAGGTCGCTTTGAATTGCCCAGTTGGATTCGGGGTTCAAATCATAGGCGCTGTTATGTCCACTGCGATGGGCTGAGTTCCTGTCCATGACACGAGGCCTGATGTCTTGGGCTTACAATCAATGTAGAGGCTTAGCTTCTGAATTATCCATACCCTCTTGGGGTGTATTTGAGGTAGCCTCTACGACTCTACCCGAACTGTAGAAGAACAAAGTACGACAGTAATGGTAGTCTCTTGGCCCTACATGACTGGGGACTCCTGACGACCATGCAGCCGCATCCGAATCAAGAGTTCTCAACGTGGCGCATGCCGCATGATCTCACAATTGTCAAAATTGTGAAGGAAACTTAAAACTCTCTCCAGCAACAATCATCTCCATGGGGTATGTGAAGGAAACAAAACAACGTCAGTTTTCAGAGCTTAGGGTTTAAGGGCACAGGGATGGGGCTCACCCGACCTTCACCCCCTTCTCCTGCGCCAGAGACAGAATCGCCTTCCGCTGCTCCGAAATCTGGAGCTCCTTCTCTCTAACCAAGTGGGGGGACGTTCCAAAAGCCCGTGATTGGGGCCCGGGACAAAACAAAATTATGTTGAGCTGCAACTGAGATGCCCCTTTTCTGGAAATGCCCATGTCATATCCATTTCACACTGATGATTTTTTTAGACATGAGGTTGGGGTTGGTAGGACTTAGGAAATAGGTTTCAAGCATGAAGCAGCCAGGGGAGCCTCTTAACCCGACACACAAGGGCCCCGTAACACTCATACGGGAGTCATAGGGTTCTCAGCTTGAGGCTCGGAGCCAGCATTATACAGGCGCGGCTTGCTGCCTACTACAGTATTTCTGCTCTGAAGCAGCAAACGGACCCCAGAAAACATTCTCAAAACCCTGAAACCCCAAAACCTTGATCCTTGAAACCCCTAACCTTACAAAACCCTAGCATTAGCCCCCCAAACCATTGAAGCCCTGGGCGGGAAGCTCCTGGGTTTGGATCCTTCCCTCCTGCATTTCGATGACCGACTCCTGGGTTCTTCTTGAAATACTATTCAAAATGATCCTTCTTAATCTATATTTGGCTTAAATTTTCATAAAATGTACCATCTGTACGACGTTGCTCAACAGGAACGCAGGCTCTAGCTGAGCCACCTTCACCAGAATGAACTCCAGGTTTTTGGCCTCACGCTTTGGGTCGGGGTTTAGGGTTCAGGAATTTGGGGTTTTGGACTTGAGGCTTCATGAGCTTTCAGATTGTGCAATTTTGGATTGCATCCTGCTTGTAAGATTGTCAGTTGTTTGTTTTGAAATGGTTGTATGACTATTGGATTAAGAGTGCATATCAGGCATATGTCCTGCACCCTAAACTGAAGACCCCTGTGCACACATAGAGCCCCAGACCGCACTGGCCATATAAAAATCAGCACCACCTGACCTGGCTTTTAAACTTCTGGCACGGCTTGGGAAATTCTATGCGTTTTTGGGTTTGTTTCATTCTGGGGACTAGATCTTGGTTGCAAAGGCATTCTTAAAGGCAGGGTGCAGTATGCAGCCCAAATCCGTAGAAAGCTCATTGCCCAATTACAATCAAGGATAAGAGTGGTAACCATGACGCCTCTACCAGCAAGTGAATGAAGGGTCGTGATGGCCCTAGTGTGAATCCTACCGACTCACTGTGCATAAGCCCTACGACTCATATACACGCCCTATTGATTCCATATAAATCTTGCTTAACTAATTCCCGAGTGGCCAGTTCGCCGAAGCCGGAAGCGGATCCCGAGCTGTTGTCTGAGCTGTTGTCGCTGTTGTTATTCCCGTTAGCTGGGTTCGGGATTTGCTCAATGTTCGTCATCTCTTCCTCTCACTGGAATGGCAGGGAGTCTGGTCATTAATTCCCCCCTTGTACACTGCAGCATAAGACTACGGACCCGAAACAAACAAAGTGGGTTGGACAACGTTTTCCTTCAGGTTCTCCGAAACCACCTCCTCAATGATCTTCTGCTCGGTCTTGTTGGGTGTGTCAGTCAATTGAATTGGAGCATCTGAGAGCTTGTAAGCTGAAGAGCTGCTCCATGTAAAAATGAGAAGTGCCAGAACTCCTTTTTTGCTCGTGTGCATGAGAAGAAAAAAATGTTAGGCTTTGGGCTTGACCAGGGGCAGACTTACTGGGTTCAAGTCTTTCGGCAAGCCCAAACGGAACTCAAAGCTAAGCCTGAGATTCTGAACTTCGTTGAGGGGAACATCGCGAGCGACACGCAGTGGAGAGGAAACTTCCCCCCACCGCTGAAACGCTGGGACGTTCTGGAAAAGATTTGCTACATTAAAAGAGCCAGAGGACGCTGCGGCACAAAAAGTTCATCCGCAGTGTGAGCGTCCCCGCTCAAAGTTGCAACAAAGCCTCCTGTCCCTTATCCCCAGCAAGTAAAACAAAGTCTTGGGACTTGTCCCCTCATCACCCCACAGCCCCTCAGTCAAATGCTGGCTGTAAATGTATTTACATTGAGTGGCCTGCTAAAACAGGGTGTAGTTCATTTTAGGGCTCTTGAGTTTAGTATCAGAGAAGAATGCCAGAGGATTTGGGGTTTGTTCCAAGGCCACCGAGGACAGTGGGTTGATCAAGTTAGGGCCAGATGCAAGAGGGGTTAATTGTGCCGGAGGGTAGCCCCACATGACTCCGGTGTTTTCCTCGCTGCTTTCTTGAAGCCGGGGATGATCTACCAGGCTTACGGGAGAATGATGGCAATCTTCCCGAGATCTGGTGCAGTACTCATACTGAAAAAAGTAGCGCCCAATTTTTTGAATCAGCCGAGCAAAGCAAGTGTAGCAACGACGGGCGCAGACAAAAAACGAAATAATCCACGCAATTCCGGATGCTAGCTGTTCCATTCGAAACATGTTCGGCATCCTAAACCTAAAAATATCTCTGCGCAACGACAAAAATGCCGTCAGCGAATGCCAGATACTCTACAGTACCGGCACGCTCCAAAAACTCGGATGAAACACGCATTCGAAATGATGCCCCGGGCATACTGCAATGCTACAGCAGCAAACGAGCGATTTCCGTGCAGCCGCTTAGCACAGCAAGGGTCCCTGCCATGTTGCCATCATCATCGAGACGCTTTGTGAGAGCACCAGCCCCGCGTAGCAGAGCAACAAACGCACAATTCCCGAGTGGCCCGCACTGGAGGCCATCATCAACGGCGAGACATTGCACCGATGAAGGGAGTTGACACAATTTGCGTGTCCGATCAACAGCCTTACAATGTCCACATCACCATTGCGGATCGCTGCCGTCATCGCCGAGTCGCCATCACTATCCCATGCCTCAATGTGAGCACCAAAGTCAATCAATAGTGTCACGACGTCCGCATGGCCATGCCGGCACGCCAACATCAGCGCAGTGATGCCCTTGAACCGGTGCAGTCTTTCGTTGACGTCCATGCCAGCGAGCAACAAACAACGGACCATGTCGATGAAACCCAACGCAGCTGCCTGTACCAAATCTTCTCGCACCACATCTGGCATCGAAACACGGTCACACTTCTTGATGCTAGTCAGTCAAGAGCAGCAGCAAATTCTCTTGACCCGAAGCCAGCAAATCAGTCAGCACAATACCACCCGATAACACAATGCATCCGCTCAAAAGTTCTTGCAGACAGGAAAGCCATATACATCACGCAGGTATTCCTTCAACTTTTGCACGGTCGCCCCCACCCGGGCAGCATCAAGCGCCAGCTCCCGCCCGGAAAGTAGAAAAACGCGCACCACACGCGCGACTTCCCAACCCGGGTCGTCAGCACTGATCGTGACCATTGACGCTCGCGGGTTGTTGTCGGCATGTGTGCCAACAATAAAAGGATGGCCTTTTCGTTGCAGGTCCTTGCCAATGCGTTCTTGATTGCATTTGATTGCGCAGCTGTCGTCAGCAGTTGAAGGACATGAGGCCAAAGACGAAGGATTTAAAACGGAAATGGGAAAGCTTTCTTGGCAATTAACATGGGCCTGCAGTGAGCAATTAAGAAGGAGTGAATTTCGAGGGTTTCGAGGGACCAGCCCGAATTTCAAAGGGATCGTCCGTACAGTTTCGAGAGGGTTTCGATGGTTTCGAGGGACCCCCAGCCAAAAGGAGGATAATGCTTTTCGCCAACTGCTTGAAAAGCCCTTCCCACCGGTTCTACGAACTTCTTCGCCTTCCAACCTTAATCGAGGAACTCTTCACGGCTACTCCGGCTCCCAGCACCGCCGACCTTGAATAGCTTCGCCTGTGCTTCCTGCGCAGCACAGGATGCTGAGCACTTGTCACACGGCAGCCGTGGCCCGCCTGAGCGCACTCTTTTCCACTGAGAGGCTCCGCGTTGGCCCAGATGGCCTCACACCGCGCAGAAGGGGCAGCAAAAGCAGCTGCCGGACACAACTGGGTGCCCGGACCTCACAAATGCACGCCTTGGTTCGAACACGCGGCTTAGACGGCTTCAGCAAGGCTTCAAAAAGCGCTGGAATCAAAAGTGGCGCCTTCAAGTTTCGACAGCTGCCATTTACAGTCCACTTGCTGTTTGAAGTAGGGGGCGTCGGGCACGCGCAAAGCTCAGAACTCTTACCTCCCACCCCCGCGCCTTGCCACCGTCGACTCCGCTGGCTTCTTACCACCTGCGCAGCCGTCATCCAATCCAAAATCACGTTAAGAGTTTTTCAGCTCAACAGAAACAGAGCCTCGGAGCGACTTGGGATGTGTGCTTTGCGATGTGGACAGCATGGAGCCATGGAAAGCACGAAGCACGTTCCGTGGATATTAACTGAATTGCCTGCCCGCTTTCAGGAGGATCAACATAGTACTGAGCGTGGCTTGCGGCATCCTGCAGCTTGAGGAGTGAGGTCTGCGCAGGTCACAAGTGGTTGCAGCGGAGACGCTAAACGTCGGCCGTGATGGTGTTAAGCCGTGAAGCTGCAAGCTGTTCCCCTGGCCTTGCGGGTTCAGCAGCTTTCGCTCCGACGGCCTCCAAACAAGACACGCGCGCAAACGTAGGCTGAGTATTGCTTAACACTTCGGTTGGACGGGACTGGGCACTCGTGCTTCGCAACACTCTTTGGTTGCAGCCTGAAGCCTGAAGCTGCAAGACTCCTTTGAGCTTAACTTCAACCCTCTCTGCCGCGTCTTCAGCGCTGGGCCCCGACGGCATCTCGCCACCTGCACGTCGCAGCCTTCCGAAAGCTGACAGTCTGAGAGCTGCCAAAGCCACAGGGCTGGGAGACCACAGCCTGTGCGCCTCGGGAATGGGAAGATGCAGCCCTGCCAGAAACACAGATTGCTGGGCTTCCACCGCGCCGGCTTCACCTTCTCTTGCACTGTACTATTCAGCAGCAGGCGAACGGCTGGGTACCCCGATGGAGACGCATCAACCTGTCACCGAAGACACGTTCGTTCAGGCTAGGAGCAGCGAAGGGTTTGAATATGTTTCGCTATAATGTTTTCAGATTCCTGGCAGAGCATTGGTATTCAACCGTGAAGAAGCGGATGGCAGTCCTTGAATTTGCCGTTCTACTGAAGCTGAAGTTAGCGCTGGAAGAGAAATCCCTCTGACTTGAACTCGCGAGAGCAGAACGTCAGGCCTCGCCACGCGCAGATTGCCAACTATTATATAGGTGAGAGCACGGTAGAATGTGTGGCACAGCGCACGCCGCGATCCGGCTTGCGTCCATTCGCTGAAGGAACATTGGTTTCAAGTCCAAGCGTTTCAGCAAGTGCTGCTAGAATCCATCTGTTTCTGTGTAGCACGTGCCACATTCGCGAAAGCGAAGCGCAATGGTTCCCTGAGCTCGCCTGTCAACCAAATTGGGGGCTTGCTGAATCTTTCAGCGTTTGCGCATAATGCAAAAACTTAAAAGAAGGGACTGGCATCGATGCTAGAATTCGCACACCTGTCTCATCAATGGAAGATCACCTGAGGTTGGCCAGATGAACTTGCACCCCTATAAGTGCGCAGCTGCCCCCGTCACACGGAGAAAGGGGGTAACCCTTGCGAATGAAACGGTCGATCGATTGAACCCCTAGCTAAAGGGGTTTCGGCACATGATAACAAGAATGGGAATCGTAGGACTAGAATAGAGGCAGCGTAATCCTGCTGGAATGATCAGGGACTGCATGTGTTGACATGTACTGTCATCCACCAACATGTACTGGCAACTGGACATGTACTGACATGAACTGCACCGAACAACTGGGCATGTATACACTGCATGAACTGCAAGATCTGCGTGTCTGAACCGAGCATATGGACATGTCTGAACCCAAGTCACGGCTGAAAATCTGTGCTGCGAAGCGGCTGTACCACCATGTGTAGAAAGTAAAACAATCATGTCCAACTCGTTCCACGAAAACTGTTGTGGAGAAAAAGTGCCCGACTTTCTTTGGGATTGCAAGCTGCGACCTTGTTCACCCACGCCAATCTCGGCAGGTACAGAAGTGTACGTCTACACTTCCATCCACCTACGCTCCATAGCTTCGTTGGCATGGCTAGACACCAAGGCGCCATGCCCCCTGCCTCTGCACGTGGAGCGAAATTTGCTAGCCTCGGAATTGGCAAACAGATTGCACACACACACAGACCCCTCATAGAGGGAACAGAACGGTTACCACTTGAATTGGCAAACAGGGCGCACGCACACACAGACCCCTCCCAGAGAGCAGACTTTTCGGCCCTGGGGAGAGAACTTTTTCTGTAGTCGTCTAAATTTCTACTTTGTGCTTCGCCGAGACTCTAGATACCTACTTCATGCTTTGCCGAGACCATACGACGATCCGTTGCCAGCTCATCCTGAAGTCCTCCTCAATGAGTCTGTGGAAAAGAGGCTCGTCTCTTGGCTCGAAGAACCGCTGAAGAAGTTGTAATCCATCATGATCTTGTTCGAGTTGCAGTAGGTCAGACTGAAAATCTCCCTTCCATAGTCTGTAGAGTCTTGCCGCGCACGCCATGAACTCAATGGCCCACATTCGTAGATCGGTATCCGAAGGTGGCGTGGGTTCGGCTGACCTCGAGCTGTGCATCTGTTGGGATTCTTTTGGAGAGATCCATGGCGTCATGTAGCGCATGACCGTACTGGTGGGAGGCTGCGGCTCATGTAGGTCTGATCCAGAGGGCTGCGTAATAGGTTCGTTCAATCCGAATGAGAATGAGAATTGTCAAATGGGCAGCATGTTCAAACACGCCGCAAGCAAGCATGATGTTAGCCCTTGCTGTAGAGCACGGTGCTGTGGAGTACGTTTTCTCTCTCGCGCATGAAGCTGTCTAACACATTATGAGGAGGAAGAAAGGGTCCCGCCGGAGCTCCTTGTGCGTTTGCGCTCTCCGGCTGGCTGGCGACGCGCGAACCCTCGTCGTAATAAGGCTGCTGTTCGAGGAAGAGACTTTCCTGTCTGGCTCGGAGTCAGTGTGTAGAGCGTAGTTCAGAAATTTTTTACCTTTCATACGCACCGGCAACATTTTCTCATCTGGAATATTCATGTCAAAATTCAAAATCGCTCAATCAATATTGTATGAAAATTTCTTCACTCACCTCAGCTCGCTCTTTGTCCAGAAGGGGCATCAACCTGCAGATGTACTGCATGCTCTTTCTGAGACCTGGTTTCTCAACGAGCCTTTGCATCATTGGAAAGGTAAAGGTTCGGCGCTTGACTCCTGCTCTTGTAAATCCGACACTTTCGCAACGGCCGCTTTCGGCCATTCTGGTAAGAATTCCAGTAGTTCGCACGACGGGAGATCAGCGATATTGCTGTGAGAGAAGTCATTCTGGACACTCAAGGAATAAGGCAGGGACAAGTCGCATTCAGCTCTGGCTTGAATCTTCAAGAGATCGTTGGCAACCTTGTTGTCGGAGCTCCCTGAAATGAGGGAGGCCTTGGATGCCATTGTCCACAAACAGCACGAGATTCATTCCTGTCACGCACGGGGCCCAGATTCTGAATGCTCGGCACACTGCAAGGAGTTCGAGCAAGAAAATCCACTTTGTGTTGAAGTCTACGCCAACTGCTTGAAGATGTTCTTCCGTGGGACAAGCTGAGAAGAAGGCCATAGGGACTTCTGCAGATCCCACACAAGGACACCTCCGATTCCACCTACGTTTCCTGCAGCAGAGGGGTTCGAGCGATGCGTCCGTGTAGATGTATGCACACGGGAGGATCGAAGGTTGAGCGTTCTCGGAGGGTCATTCTTTAGAAAGAAAGCAGAGTTGTGTGTTTGGCCGAATCGTTCCCTTCTGAAAGGTGCACACTGGTTTCGAGATCACTTTGCGCCAGAAAATTAAAAGCGGTGGCAATTTTGAAATTACTGACTTGCCGTGAACCTGCGCGTGATCATGAGGGCTGTGTCAAAAGCTGACTAGCGCACTGTCTTGGGCGCCATACTTGTGTCGCTGCCGGCGTACATAATTGCTCACCTGGAGTCGTAGCCTTTGCTCTTCACTTGGTGTTCATTCAATCTGTCAGCGTGAAGCGTGAGTAATGGCATTATGTCTATGTTCCACGACGTCGCGCAACACAAATATGAAACAAGCCACACTCAAGTACCTGTCATCAAGGATTGCAAGGCTAACGAGTCTTGCATGTACTCTAGGCTCTGGGCAAGTCTTCTTTACCTACACAGAGGCAGACTAACAGGAGGTCGAACGACAGCAGGGGCCCCTGCAAGTACTTAAGGCGGAGAGAGAAGCCGGCACAGCAGGAGGCCAGGGGTCAAGGCAGCACGCAAAAGGGCAAGTCAAACTGATTAGACACGCACTTCACATCCTTGTGCTGTGAGTTGTCGAATGTTGCCTGTAGTTTTCTTGTGCACAGGGCTAGTAGCAGGCAAACTAGGTGGAGCAGCCGCTTTAAAAGAAACAGAGCCTTACGGTCACTGCCAAGGAGAAGGTCAGCCATCAGTTCAGATAGCAGACAAGAGTACTTAATCAACCAGAAAAGCAATGTCATAGAGAGTGGTGAAGGAACAGATCCAAAACAGACCAACCAGCGAGCCGCAAAAAAGACCCCGCACCACCGAACGAACACAACCTAATAACAACCACCAAACCAAGAACCAACACGCAACACTCTTCTTGCTTCGAACGTTATCAGATGAAACAATGCAGCAACTAGGCACATCAGAGGTCGGCACTGCACAAAACCAACTTACTGGAACTGCAAGCTACGCCTTCAGAAGAGAGACTGAAGTAAAGCCAGTCATCCTCATCCTGGAAAAAACTTGGTTGGTACACTTCTCGATTGTGCGTGTCATTCTTGCGCAGAGGCCATGCTAATCTTCTCTGTATCGCTCCAATTTTATTGGATGATCGACAAAGGCAGTAGTCGGTCCGTCAAAAGTACTACCCTCAACCCTAAACCCCTAAACCCTAAACCCTCAATCCTCAACCCTAAACCTGAAACCCCTGAACCCTAAACCCTGAATCCTTAACCCTGAACCTGAAAACCTAAACCCGAAACCCTAAATGGTAGCTTCCATGCTGTTTTCCATTATCCTTATATAGTCCCCATATAACCCCTATCTAGCCCCATATAACCCCCATATGTTTAGGACAAGAAACTGCAAAATGAAATGGAAACCGCTATGTGTAGGATTATGTGGGGCTTATAGTCTAAACTCCAAGTATCCCCCTTAATAACCCTATAATACTCCCTTATGTAATCCTCTTTATAACCCTTTGTAAGGAGTTTAGAGTATGGCTCATGTGTCCCTGGCTTCAAAATTTCACCACGTTTTGCGAAGCATGAGGGTAGTTCTCAAAATTAAGGTTTCTTTTTGTATCCCTAAATATTTTGTGCTGCAGTTTGTAATGTGTAACCAGAAGGGGTCGATCATTTTGACAACAACGCATGTATGGGTTTACGGTTCAGATTTACGGGTTGGGTGCTTGAACCAACACTTACAGGCACATGTCTAGCCGACCTGCTAAACCACCCAATGCGTAAACCCTAAACCACCCTAACGCCTACCTAGAAAGCCAGCTATCCATAACTATAGGCCACTTTCCCCCAATTTCCTACCACGTTGGGTGAAAGTAGTCCATTATTATGGATAACTGGGCTTTCTAGGTAAACCTTCATGCCTCTCTGGCAAGAGGCTCTGACTCTTGCAGGTTCTTTCGCTGGCTTAGACCCTACCTGGAAAACCAGTAGCCCATAATTATAAGCAACTTTGCCCTAATTTCCTACTACTGTGGGTTAAAGTAGCCCATAGTTGGGCAATGAGGCTTTCTAGGTAAAACCTAAGCCCCAAAAGCCTAAACTACGTTTTTGTTGTGACAGCCTCCCCTTCGAGGCATCTGCACTTCATCCCATCTCCACGCAACATCGGGCTACATGCCCGATAAACACAGATGTCGACCTCATCACAGCATCCTTCCCACGCCGGTCGGCATGGTATGTGGAGTAATCATGGTAACAACCCTAAACCCCAAACCCTAAACAGCGTGGCCCAGTTCTTCGTGTATCGCGGCCACGGGAGTTGTCTGCCAGAGGATGGAGGTGATCCAGATGCAACAGACGAGCACCGTCACACAGTATGCCCCGGGCAAATGCAGCAAGAACGACCGAAAGTGGATCCAGGGTTTACGGCTTAGGATCCGAAAGCTATGTCGGCCAATCTTTCGCCAGCCACGGCTGAGCAAGAACGTGGCGAGCGCGTTGACAGCCCTCAAAGGGTGGATAAGGGTCCCATTAAAGATGCCCACCAACAACCAATTACTGCCCTGAAGTCGTGAAATGTTTCAAGAGTTAGGGTTTAGGAATTGAGGCCCTGAACCCTAGTGGTCAGGAAGCCCACAGGAGCAACAAGCGTAAAATGCCTCGTGATTCCATTCCACTTGGCGGAAGCTTCAGCTGTACTCGCGAAGAAGTTAGCCTTAAACTCAGAGGAAACACGGTTCAGAGTTGAGGGTTCAAGGTTACCTAGGAGGCCTAGTTTCCCATAATACTGGGGTACTTTAATCCAAAGTAGTAGGAGACTAGGGGAAGGTAGACTATAATTATGGGCTACTGGCTTTCTAGGTAAACTCTACAGCCTGAATCCCCAGCCCCAAACTTTGAATTCGAAAATCCTGCAAAAGTTCTGGTCGCAAAAGGCAGTGTTAATCCGCACACCGAGGAAGTTACAAGCCACCATTTAGGGTTTAGGGGTTAGGGTTGATTTACGGGCAAATATTTTGCATGAGCCTAGGTGGCGGTTCCAAGTTACGGTACTGCTCTCTTCCAGTGTCACCGCAAACCTTCTTCATAGAGCTTCTTGGTTTTACACAAGAAAGCGTGGCGAAGATAAGCCCCGTGTTCCTAAGCACAGAACCCTTCGAGTCAATGAGGATTAGGGTGTTTGGACTCTAATGTTCAGAGTTTTCGGTTTAGGGCTTTAAGGTTTGGGCTTTAGAGTCTGGGGTTTAGGGAGAATCTTGTCTTGGGGCTTCTACCAACTGTCAGGTTCCCCTTCTGAGGGTACCCGCAAGGAAGATTCTAGAATCCGACGAGAGTGTCCTGCGTAGTGTCTTGCGACAGCAGGCAGAGCTAACCTGAGGTGCGCGGGGTTTCCGATTGGAGTCTCGCAGCTGGAGTTCAGGGTTGTGGTTTGCTGGGTTGGCCCCTAAGCCCAGTTGAAAAACATTCAGAAATAGGGTCCCCTATTAAGGCTATGAAAGAAAATAACAATATCCCAAGGGCCTACCCAGATTGTTTCCGAGGCTAGCTTTCAGCTTTATAGTTTTTAGGGTTCAGGGATTGGGAGTTTACGGTTCGGGTTTTCGATGATTTCAGTCTTTGGGGTTTTCTAGGGTGCTGAGTAGCTTTCTTTTTTGGTGGTTGAACCTAGTAACATAATCTTCCCTATATAAAATACTATACCCCAAAGGGAGAATAGAATCTTACTCTTTAATGGGTATCATAGTATCCCCTAATAAAATACTACTCTGCTGGGGATTTACGATTTTGCCTTCGAAGTCGGTGATCTTGTGCTTTGTAGAGAAGTCAGTGTCGACGCTTTCGGACCCCTATGAAACAACTTAGCTTCCGAAAGTATCACACTGCTATTTGGAGGGTGATGGGACTGAGTAAGTAGGTTAATAACCCCTACAAGCCACATAATAACCCCAGTTATCCCCATTTTTGATCTATTTACTAAGTCCCCATAACCCTCCAAGTACATCTCATCCTGAATCTGAGCGCCCCACGAAATTGTATACATTACTCCTTGGGAGGTTCTGATCCTAAGCCCTAACCCCAAAGTCTATTCTTTCGCCGCGGCTCCTGGTAAATTGTTGGATTCTGAAGAGTTTCTGGCTGCTTGAGGGATTCCATCTATGGTTGCAATCAGCCCTGCTTATGGGCAGTAAATGCTAATAAAGCCTTACGAGGGGAACTGTGGAGGGTAGAAGAAGGGATATGAGCTAAGGTCAAGCCACTATGGGCTATTAGACTCTGAAATTCCCTGTTAGGACTCTGTTAAGGGTAGACTAAGGTACCCTAAAGGTCGAATAGCAGATAGTGAAAAAAAAGTCTACAATTCTTGGACATCGGTTCGCATTATCAGGGACTACACCGAACTACCCACGGGACCCATATGTCCACCCTTCATGGTTCCTTGGCAACCCTAATATTGACGGTAGGTCATACAAAGGTGGTGGTGGTCAGGAAACCCATGAGATGTAGGTATGTTGTGTTGAGGCCCAAGGAACCTAGAGGCATCTTGAAGGGGATATACAGGGGTGTGTGGCGATATGTAGCGTTTGGCGATGCGGGGGCCTGCATCATTAGAGCAAGGTTTTAGAATAGTTTGCTGCGACAAGGAAAGACGATGAGGTAACTTTCTGAGTATTTCAGGTTTCTAAACTGCATAGGTTGAGGGAGAATGCCACATACAACCATTGGTTGAGGGAGACGGCCGCACATAAACATTTCATGTAGGAGCCTAACTACTTAGAATAAGGTTTGGGGTATGCTATTGGATACTTGTAGACGGATAAAGCAGAATCACGTTGTTGGTTAGACAGGGTTGCACAGTATAGGTTACTTGGAGGGTCATGGGGACGTAGTAAGTAGGTTAATAACCCCTATAAGGCATATAGTAACCCCAATTATCACCCAAACCCGAAACTGGCCTTCGGTTAGCCAGGAATGAAGCAATGGATCCTTATGGCCTTATAGTAGTCCCTATATAAGTCCCTATTTAACCAATCATAGTACTTTCCATTTTCTTTTCCATTCCTTCATTCCCAACGAAGCAAAGGCCCGGAAACCCCAAACTGCGGTAGATTTGCCTACGTCCTTTTCCTGTACTGCAGCTATGACACTGAAAGCCTGCACCACTCTCATTCCCGTAGCTCCGTAGATTACGATAGACAAGGGTTTAGGGTTTAGGGCCTAAGTGGTGCAAGATCTCCTCCATCAACGGTGCTTGGAGGGTCAGGAGGACTAGTATATAAGTATACTTAAAACCCCTACAATAATACATACAGTGACCCCAATTATCCGATGATTCACCTATGTGCTAAGTCCCCTAACCCCACACCCTAAACCTCCAATAACATGATAGTTTCCATTTGCTTTTCCACTGTCCCTTTGCAACCACATATAGGCCCCTTAAGGAGATAGAATATGGCGTATATGGGGATATTGTTATAATATACCCAAAGCCATATTCTATCTACTTAAGGGGGACTATACCCTCCAAGGACCAATGCCACCAGCTTGTAGTCCCGTTGATGGTAGCAATGCCGCCATGCTGAAGTGCTGTTCCGTTGATGACCTTCCTTCGATTTTACATGCTCCCCCACTCGCCCAATTTCAACTACGTACCCCGAGAGTATGATACCACAAACCCTAAACCCTCATTATATGGGTGGTTGTCAAAATTATGGTCCTTTTTTGCGTGCCCTAAATATTAGGTGCCGTATTATAATAGGGATCCAAAAAGGGACCATCATTTTGACAACCACCCATATACTAGGAGGATTGATTATGATTAGTGGGGGGTTTACTATCTTAGTATTAGGGGGAGGAGACTACTTCCCTCCTTGCCGGCTCCAGAGCGTCCAGCTGCTGGCAAGACCATACAAAGCCGGCCTCCCAACTTTTGCATTTAGGGTTTAGGATTTAGGGTGCAGGTTGAGGGTTTAGGGACTCGGGATTATGCTGTAGGGATTAGGGTTTAGGGATTAGGGTGTAGGGATCAGGGTTTAGGGTGTAAGGTTTATGGTTTAGGGTTACGGGGAGCATGGGCAAGTTTCTCGGAATAAGGGGCCCTTCATAGCTTTGAACCCCAAGCCTGAACCCTCAAACCCTCCTTAAACTCTATGCCACGGAATAACCGAGAGCACGCTCTTCAGGAATCCAGGCGAGAATCTTTACTTTTTACGAACATAAGGTTTCAGGTTCCCAAGCCCTAGGGCCAACTTCTTACACCAACCCTAAACCCGAATTCCTAAACCCCAAATCCCTGAACTTCCTAGGGGTTAGTAGGGAACAAGGGAATATTTTAAATAGGGATTATATAAAGACTATATTCCTTTATATTCCTCTATTCCCTACTAACCACCAGCAAGTAAACTCTACAGCAAAATCCTGAACCCACACTATCTCCCAAATCCCTAAACTCTAAACCCTAAACCCCTAATCCCGAAACCCTGAATCCGTGTCTCGGCGAGGGGCGCGGCGTGACTGGCACGCTGCATGGCCGGGAAAAAATCAGACTAGGCGCTGGATGCGGTCGCCATGAAAATTTGCGCAATTCGTCGTGCGACTACTACTATGACTGCTATTATGACATTTACTGCTGTGGTTCCTATTACGGTTACTACTATTACTACCATTACTATTCTATTGGCTGCTGTGTTGGCTGTTACGGTGACTTTTGCAAGTCCATTCTTGTGAGTTCTGGCTGATGTTTGATGAGTTTATATGTGTGTTTTCTGTAGTCGTGGCAAGTACTGCCACCGCTATCTGCTTGCTCATGCCAATTTGCTTCACTGTCGCTATTATGCTCTGACCTTCTTTCGGGCTGCCCTAAACCCCTAAACCCTAAACCCTAAACCCCTAAACCCTAAGCCCGAAACCCTCAAGTGAAAGAATGTATGCCCTGCGGCTGATCTTCTCCACTCGTCAGATGTAGCCTGATTTGGCATGGGCATATACATGCCTAGAAAGCCCAGTTTTCCCAAAAAATGGGCTACTTCAAGCCAAAAAATGGTAGGAAATTGGGGGAAGGTAGGCTATAATCATGGGCTACTGGCTTTCTAGATGGGCATTCTGGCAGGACTGATCGCTTGGGCCTTCGGAGATGACAGATTGCAGCTCAAGCGGCGCTTTGGGCTTAAGGATCTTTAGGGTTATAGGGTTTATGAAGGGAGAATGGAAAAGAAAATGGAGACTACTATAATGGGTTACGTAGGTTTAGGATTCAACGGGGCTTAGGGGGTTAGGGTTGTTAGGGTTAGGGTTTGGTGTCGGTTTCTACGAATATTAATATTTGGGGCCAGATATGATTATAAATAGTTTGGTCCTAACGGTTACTTGAAGGGGGCCAGTGCCTCAGGTTTGGGGTTTAGGGTTCAGCGACATTCCTTAGGACCCCCACCCTGTAGTAGTGGTATTAAAGGAATATAAGAGGACCCTAATACAATCACCATTATGCGTTATCCTTCGTAGTCACTATTGCTGGGTGTTGGGTCTACCTAAGACATTCATCTTGCCTGATCTTTCGGCCAGCTCTTAATGCCCTTCTGTAGAGAAACTGCGCACAGTTAGCAGCTGAAGCTGCAAAACTAGCAACCTAACACATGTACCAGCAACTGCATCTGAGAAATTGGATCGCAACGGACAAGTCTAACCAAGACCTCAAAATCCTGATGACACTATTCGGGGATTTTGCAATCAAGGGCCTTACAGGTATATATGAGCCATTGTCCAAATTCCTAGCACCCCCCTCAATAACCCCAATAATAATCTCCTATCTAATCCGCCCCAAGGAGTTTTCACTGTAGCTCATACTGTATGGGAGCACAAAAGAATTCTGAGAGCCTTCGCTCCGGATTCTGCAGGGGCTTTTTGAGAATTTGCCATCTCCAACAAAACACAACACAAGGCGGTTTAGGGTTTACCTGGAAAGCCTAGTTACCACTTTAACCTAGAGTAATAGGAAATTAGGAGAAAGTTGCCAATAATTATGCGTAACTGGCTTTCTAGAGGTTAGGGTTTAGGGTTCACATCCTGGAGGTACCTCCAAACCCTAAACCCTCCATCCTAAGGGGAGAGTTCCAGGCCTAACGCCCTGAATCCTAAACCCTGAACTCTACCCTGTAGAACCCTCAATACCGGTACACTTGTGAATTCTGGGTTGCTGTTAGGGAACTCAAATTGAGTTGCCATAATAGGTGTATATACATATATATAGTAATTACTCCCCAGTATAGCACTTCATTCCTTAACAGCGACCCAGAATTTCTCATGGGGTTTAGGGATTTTCCAAAGAAGAGGCCCTTGTCGAACTTGGGCGTCCTTCGGGCCTGAATCCTATGAAGGGTTCTCCCTGAGGTTTAGGGTTTAGGGTTCCTACGGAGGGACCTATATGAGCTATAGTCTAAACTCCTCGTATCCCCCTGAGTCCTCCCCTATATAATCCCTGTCAGAACCCTCTTTAAGGCGTTTAGACTATAGCTCATATGGTGTTGTGTGACCTCTGTTTTAAGCCCTTTGGGTTTGACTTTGCAGCCCGCTGTGCCATGGTCCAGTCTTCCACCCTAAATCCTTCCTCGAAAGCCAGTAGCCTATACTTATATCGTCTATATGCAATCAAGGGGTTATGTATTGATAAGTAGGGTTTATAGGATTAAGGGCTGAAGTGCAAAAAGTATAATCTATTTTCCAATAAAAATTCCTACCGCTTTGGGTAAAAGTAGCCCATCATTTTCGGTAACTAGGCTTTCTAAGTTAATCCTACGTTCCCGGCGAGGACTGAATAGCACCCTAAGGCTTCACGTTGTCCTCATGTACTGTAGCTTACTTAAAAGGACTCTACTGGGAACCCCAAACCGGGAACCCCAAGAATATAGTAGGTATATAATAGGAATATACCTACCAGGGTCCTAATATTCCATTATATTCCTGCTATATTCTTGGGGTTCCGTAATTGGGGTTCCCAGTAGAGTCCCTTTATTACTGGTGCTCCGTAGGGAATTAGGGAATATAATCCCTGTAGCATACATTCCCTTATTCCCTACTAACCCTCAGCGAGGAAGGGTTTGAATAATGGCCAAGAGTATTTTGAGATCTACTTCAAGTACCCTTACGCGAATCTAAGATCACTATATTTCCGCCACTATTTTTTGATAACTGTCATAGCCCCTGACTTGTGACTTGCTTGTGAGTCTCCCATGGTCTAATATCAACACCAACTTCAACAGCCCTTAAGAGAACCCTAACCCTAAAACCCTAAACCCTAAACCCTGAACCCTGAACCCTAAACCCTAAACCCTAAACCCTAAGCCCTAAACACTAAACTCTAAAACCCTCAGCCCTTAGACCTTGAACCCTAAACCATAAACCCTTAATCCTGAACCCCGAGACCCTAAACCCCTAAAACCCTTAACCTTAAACCTTGGCCGGGATGGCAAAGTCCTTTATCTGCTCAGCACTCTACATCCTAAGCCCTACATCTTGAAGCAAAGCCCTATCAAACAGCGCATCCCCTCCTTTGTCCATGCGCAGCAGCCTTGTCAAGCAGACCATCCGGGACTGCCACTTACTGGTGCTTGGTGGAGAATGAAGGAATTAGAAAAAAACCTGCTAACTATACTAGGAGTTTAGACTATAGCTCAAATACTATAGCAAGTTACAATTTCTGTTCCGTACCCTCATTCGGGCCCAAAAATTAACCCCTAGAATACTCCCCTATATAACCCGTCTTAAGGGTTTAGACTGTAGTACATTTGGGTGGAGGGTATGAGTTGAGTATTGAAGGTTTCGTTAGGGCCTGCGAGTTAATGTAGTGGAGATACATGCCTGAGGATAGGGACTACTAGATGCATCCATCCTCCCGTCCTGCTACCCTAAACCCTGAACCCATAAACCCAGAGCCTAAACCCTGAAACCCAAACCCTAAGCTCTTAAACCAAAACCTTACACCAATAAGCAAAACCCAATACCTTAACCAAAAACCCGAAACCCTTATCCCAAAACCTTAGACCCCAAACTCAAAAACCTACACCCTGTACCGTTACCCCGTCTTCCATCCCTGCCAGCCACCAGCAAGTTGAGCACTTGGAGTAGCTAACGGTCACAGGCCAACGTCGCCATACATAGAGTCGGGCTTGTTCTATACTTGCTATTTAAGGTTTAAGGCTTAGGGTTTAGTCCAGGAATAGAGGGGCCCCTTTTTGGAGTCCCCGTATAATGACGAGTATGTGATATTGTGGGTCTCCAATTTTGCAAGCCCCGGAATTCTTCACAACTCGAAAGCGCAAAAGAAGCGTGACAATTGCAGTGTATTTAGGGGTTTAGAAAGGGGGCTGCGCATTACGAAGCCCTGACACAAGGCCAGCTTGGGCTTGTTTTCTGCCGAAACATTCAGTTGCACACAGGTCAGGTGAGGGGTCACAAATTGCCCAGGCTCTATCATGAGTTTAGGGTTTAGGTTTTACATTGAGATTCTCCCCGCGCCTCCAAAGCACTGGGATCTTCACAATGGAAGCACCCAGAAAGCAACGCATGACATCAAACAACCCCTCTAAAGGCTTTGCAATCTGCAGCCCCAGTTATCCCCATTACGACAGGTTTAGGGTTTAGGGTTTAGGGTTTAGAGTCCGCCACACCCTCCATGTGCAGTAGACGTTGTCATAACAAGAGCGGCAGCACAAGCGATTATCTCAGAGTCAGAAGCACAGCAACAATCGGGGCCGAGTCATACTTTTAGTGTCCCTGGACAAATCCCCATGTTGAACTTCGCCCTGGCGAAAAAGGCTAGTTTGACAAGACTCTCTTGGCTATGTCTCAGAATTCTGTGATACTTGCATAGCAGCATCAATACAGATATTCTCTCTGTGCAGGCCCTAGAACAGAGCCATGGATTCTGAGGCATACACGAACCAACTGGTGGGTTCATGACATGGAATGGAGGAGTGACGTTTGCAATATCGCTGTCCAGGTGCTAAACCCAAAGTCCAGAGCTGTAAGCCTTAAACCCTAGAACCGTGAACTACTCCATAGGCCTTTGCCCGACTTAACAGCCTACGAGTAGTTGGGGGTTTAGGGTTGAGGGATACCTGGGGTCATGAATAAGAAGAGGATTTTGGTGGCCCAAACCCTCATCATATGACAACTATAGGGCTTTTGTTTGTACTAAGATCCTCTGAATCGATAAGTTGCCTATTGGGGTTATGCGAACACTTACTGTTTCCCCGGACCCTTTAAGTAATTTCTTCGCAAGACATTCCAATCCGTGGTCCTCCTTACGAAGGACACGAAGCTTTGCGGACCATTTTTGGAGTCAATGCTGTGGTTGGGGTCCAGGTCCACCCAGCATAGGACAACAATCTTTTTGGGGATGTACCTTGGACCTGGGGCCCAGTTCGATTTCGGGGATGAACTTCTGGTGCGACACACATGGGTACTTCCAAGCATAGTCGCCCATATATTCTACCCCGCGATACTACACGATGACCTTTGTAGGGACTCCTGACTGTTGGAAATCTCCGCTCTTGGAGTAGCCCTAAACTCTAAAGCCTAAATCCTAAACCCTGAAGTAGCCTTCCTGTTCCTGCAACTTCGTCACGATGGGTCTGAAGTATGAGGCCGCAACCCGCATTCATACAGGTAGCCCTGTTTTGTGCAACTCCATATCCTAAACCCTAGACCTTAGTCCATATTCCCATGAAGAGGGAAGGAATTAGTTCGTTGTTGTACCTATACAAAGAATCTCCTTCATTCCCCCTTACAATCGCAGTTTCCACAATGAGTAATAGAAGATAGCATAGCCCCATAATAAAGCCTGGCTTAAGGACAGCTACTGTAAAGGGTAATGACGCAGCATAGAACAAGTATAACGGCCCCCGAAACTCAATAGAGAATAATTAAAGGAATGTCTTATGTATAGGGTTTAGAGTTAGTAGGGAATAAGTGAACATTCACATTGCAGGGATTATATGTGGAGTAATTCCCTTATTGCCTACTAACAGCCAGTAAGTAGAAGAGCTGTCCCTAAACCCAAGACCCTTTGGCTACTAGCCTTTAGGGATTTACGTTTTGTTCCACACGACTTCTTCATCCTCTCAAGTAGTCATTTCGCATCGAGGACATAGGGTTTGGGCGCTCGTGGTACTCCAGGCGTTTTTGCCCCGCACAGTGTCCTCTTATACAGCACACCGCAAACTGACTTATGCATCAGAAACCTCGCAAGTTAATCATACTCTTGCAAGTCGTCGGCATAGGCCTTTCGATGCAAACTTGCTGCCAACACAACTCCTAGATGTTCCCAGATTTCTACAACATTTCCAATACCATTTGAGCTATAGTCTAAACTCCTGGTATCCCGCTTAATGACCCTTTCAATACTCCCTTCTATATCCCCCTCTAAGAGGTCTAGACTACAGCTCATTTCAGGTCGACTCCAGGGGCGCCTCCAAGGGCGGACCCCGGAATTCGAGCTCTTGATCAGTAAGGGTGCCACTTGGAGGGTCCTGGGGACTTAGTAGATAGGTTACTATAAGGGATAATACTGGGTTAAGGGTTTAGGGTTGAGGGTCATGGGGACTTAGTAAGTAGGTCCATAATGGGGATCATTGGGTGATTATATGGCTCATAGGGGCTATGGTTCGTAGGGAATAAGGGAATATAGTATATAGGGATTATAGAGGGGTTATATTTCCTCATTCCCTACGAACCACCAGAAAGGTAAGATGACGAATGAAACTCCTCTTTGGAATCTTTGAAGCATGTCTCCCAGGTTTTCGAAACAGCTCCCCTGTTCTTTAGGGTTTTGGGGTTTAGGGTTTTGAGGTTTAGGGTTTAGGGTTTTGGGGTTTAGGGTTCTTGGAGACAGCATCCTGTCCTCATTGTAAGAGCAACTAAGTCAAATAGCTGGGCCTCGTAAACATTTCCAAATCTAATGCCACCGAGAAAATCGATTATTCTATGGGGCTTCCGGAAATATGAAAAGAGATCCTTTCAGGCAAGCTTCGTGAAGAGTAGCTCCGGAAGCAACGTTTGAGATTTTGATTCCGCATACATATTGAGTTAGCAAGCCAGGTATCGCAATCAGCTGTCCTATCCTTATCTTTAGCGCAGCCAAATAAAATGATGACTTGTCACAACCCCCATGGCAAGCAAATATCAAACTTCAAAGGCAGTAATCCCTCCCCCTGATATTCAACTCCCCTCCAGCCCCTACTGCTACAGCAGTTATGCACCCCCGCGACAATCATATCAGTGGCTGGGAGGAAGTGAACAATTCAGGGGGAGGGATCAGATACCTGCCTGATCTGTAAGCATCCCCATTCGGGGATCCTTTCTTCTTGCGCTGGAGCCAGAGAACTCTCAATAGACACGTGAGCTATAGTCTAAACTCCTAGTAGCCCCTCAAGTAGTCCCCTATGTAATCCCCCATATACCCCCTTTAAGGAGTTTAGAGCATGGCTCATGTTACGAAACACAAGTCTTCTGGCTACAAGTTGATTATGTCTTGAATGTTTTTAGGGTTTACCTAGATAGCCAGTTGCCCATATTTAATTGTAGGCAACTTTCCACTAACTTCCCATTACTTTAGGTTAAAGTGGCCCATTATTATGTTTAACTAGGCTTTCTAGGTAGGTTTAGGCAAAGACTCTCAATAGAAAGTAAACCTTCGAATCTGTTCCCCATGCGTCAGGTAGGATCTGATGGTCCCCGTGTATCCCCGTTATGCCACTGTTTGTGGATGAAGGGGCCACGTAACCCGTAGAGCCTAGCATGTAATTTCAACAGAAAAAGCCCGGAGATCTCTCAACACATAGGCTTCCCACAGAATACTGCGGAAAAGGGGGCTACCGTAGATTTTTGAGATTCCCGCAATTGAGTAACGTTTTCTTGGGTTGTTGGACCCAGTAAGATTATGCAGTTGCCTTCCTCTTTACAAATACTCCAACCAAAAGGAGAAAGCCCCAAACCGCTATTGGGGACCATATACCATCCGATGCTAGCTGGCCAGTTCAGTTGAGCCATAGTCTGAAGTCCGAGCATCCCCCTTAATGAGCTGTATAATACTCCCCCCTATATAAGAACCTTTAAGGAGTTTAGACCCTAAACCCTAAACATTAATCCCTAAACCCTAAGCCCTAATATCTAAACCCTACACCCCTAGACCCTAAACCCCAAAATAACCTCCTTTGCGGAGTTTAGACTATAGCTCAGATGACTAACGAGCCAGCAGTTGAGGCAGTTGACGGTTTAGAGTTTATAGAGTAGGGGTTTAATGGGGATACTGGAGAAGAATTTGGAAACTACTATATCTATATAATATTTATATAGGTTGGGGGTTACGTAGGGATACTGGAAAATAGAATGGAAACTACTAAACTAGCACTTCCAGGTCGTCGGGTGAGGTTGTTTTAAGATGCTTGGCAAGTAGCATACTACCCAGTTGTCTACAGTCTAGCAACAACTGGCCACTGATTAACGGTTATAGTCTATCGTAGGAAATCGGGGTAAACAACTACCAATATCATTGAGAGGTTCGTTCCACGTGCCTGGTTTCAGAAGAAAACAAGGAATCTGAGCCCAAAAATATTGGTAATTAGTTAGGGACCTATGGTAGAACCTAGGTGTTGGCTTTGAGATTTCCACATGCCTCCAGCTAGATAAAGAGTTCGCGTATCAACGCACTTCTGGACGATCTCCATGAAGCTACGTTTAAGGCGTTCACGACGCGAACCACCTCTGTCTAGGACGATGACGGAGGGTAAGTACCCTGCATAATCCTAATATACCCAATATATAACCCCACCCCTGTCACAAAAAGCCTGTTGCACCCCTCTTATTCTTGCCCTAACCCCCTAAACCTAGAACCCCTAAACCCCTAAATCCTCAACCCTCAGCCCCTAAAGCGTAAACCCCTCAACCCCTAAACCGTAAACCCCTAAACCCCTAAACCCTGAACCCTCAACCCTAAACCCCTAAACCGTCAACCCCTCAACCCCTAAACCGTAAACCCCTAAACCCCTAAACCCTGAACCCTCAACCCCTAAACCCTAAACTCTAACTCCCGCCCCTGTCTCCCTCTCTTCTGCAGTCTCAGGATGAAGTCAAACCCGTCCCCATGTGAGCTACACTAGGGTTTCAGGGTTTTAGGGTTTCAGGGGTTTAGGGTTTCAGGTGTTTTGGGTTTAGGGGTTTGGGGTTTAGGGGTTTCGGGTTCAGGATTTAGGGTTTAGGGTTTTACGGTTTAGGGTTTTGAGGTTTTTGGTTTTAGGGTACAGGGTTTAGGGGTTTAGGGGTTTAGGGTCAGGGGTTTAGAGTTTAGGGTTTTGGGGTTTAGGGTTTGCAATGAAAACTTAACCCAGAGAATGAGTGGACATGGGCTCCTTGCTAGGAAATATATTAGGAACTAAACTAAACTACCAAAGGGTCCGCCCTAAATGGTCCCTTGGTAACCCTAATATTGACAGCAGCTCATATGCCCAAAATTATACGTGCAAACTTTGCGTCATCGTCCCCCCTTAGGCTAAGGGCCCACATGACGGGCCATACCTCTACCCTTACACATATACACATATATCTATACAAACACATACAAGTACAAAAATAACGCATGTATACGCATATTATACATATACAAGTATGACAGATTTGTACTTGCGCACACCCAAACACACATACACGCAAAGCCCTGTGCCTGGATGTCCCCGCATTGGCCCGCGGTAACCAATGAACTTTCCAGGTGCGACTTGGAGGGATCGTCTATATGGGCCTGAGTAATTACCAATTCCATTTGAGGTCTCTTTGAAGGTACCCTGTACCACAATTATACAGGGAATCTGGGACCACAAAATTATCCTTGTAACTGCATAGCCCGAGATGTGCTCGGTTGCCATTTTATTTTTCCATTTGATTCTCCCTTCTTGAACCCCTCAACCCTGAACCCACTCAAAACCCTAAGCCCTAAACCCCAAACCCCAAAACCCTAAAACGACCCAAAACACAAAACAATATACCCGCCTCCCACAGGGAACCGAAAGTAGGCCGGATAGAAAGCTACATGAGCTATAGTCTAATCTCCGTAGAAGGGGGTTGTGTAGGGGATCATTGAATGGGCTATATGGGGGGATATTACTTGGAGGCGCATGGGACTTAGTAACTACTCATAACTGGGCTTATAACCCTACTTATACCCCCCCTAAATGGACGTGAGGGTGTTACCCCAATTATAAGTAGGGCTATAAGCCCAGCTATAAGTAGCTACTAAGTCCCATGACCCTAAACCCTAAATGACTACAGCTCAAACAGGAGCCTTTTCAGGTTCCACGTGAAGTCTAAACTCCTATCCCCCTTGATCATCCCTTTTCTACTCCCCTGTATAATCCCCAAAATAACACCCTATCAGGAGTTTCACTATAGCTATTTAAGGGCCCCTTTCAGGTTCCATGCTAGTTTGGGGGAGCGTTTCGTAAACCCTAAACCCTAAAACCCTAAATCCTAAACCCCTAAACCCTAACAACCTAAACCCTAAAAACCTAAACCCTAAAACTCTCAAACCCTTAGGCTTTAGGGTAGGAGTCTATAGGATATCGGAAGCTCTTTTAACCCAGACCCCCTGGGAGGATCTAGAAAGTAGAACCCCCAAATTTTGTACCTTATACTACTATTGGGTAATTCCTAGGACCCCTTTAGGGGGTTCTACCTAAACCCTAAACCCTAAACCCTTGAACCCTAAACCCTTGAACCCTAAACCCTAAACCCTTGAACCCTAAACCCTAAACCCTAAACCCTTGAACCCTTAAGGGGGATCCAACTTTCTAGATCCTCCCAGGGGTCTGGGAAGAGGAGGCGTCGAGCCAGAAGTTGATACTCACCTCCCCCCAAACATATTCGAGTTTAGGGTGTAGGGTTTAAGGGTTTTAGGGTTTAAGGGTTTTAGAGTCTAGAGTTTAGGGTTTAAGGGTTTAGGCTTTAAGGGTTTTAGGGTTGAGGGTTTCAGGGTTGAGGGTTTCAGGCTTAGGGTTTTAGGATAAGAATTTTCCCTCCTTCCAGCCCCCGAATATATGAGACTTTCCCAGATGGGTGGTACATTTTTTTGGGCACCTTTATCAAGGACCCTATCGTATTGTTAGGGATCTATATTGGGGTCCCCTTTTCTTCCCCCTATCTACGGAAACCACCACCTTCTCCCTCATGTATAATGGTACTATATTGGGAGTATTCATTATTATGAGGGTGGGGGTACCCTAATCCGTCAACCATTGATTAGGGGGGAGGTGATCACTCCAAGAGTGGCGCACCGTACTCTGTGAAAATCGATTCGGGCAAACGGCTATGCTTGCAAATCTGGTGGATGTTCATGCCTGAGGCTAAACGGTTTAGGGTTGAAGGTTTAAAGGGGTTTGGGTCCTTCGGTTTAGGGTACCAACGAAAGGTTTTCGTTGGTTGGTTTAGGGTCTACGGCTGGGGCATTAGGGTTGGGTTCATGAGGTTTTGAGTTTTTGGGTTTAGGGTACCAACGACGGGGTTTCGCTGCTAGGTCGCTCTATTGCGAAAAGCTAGTAAAGATAGGGGGCTATAGGATATTACATGGCTATCGCTTGATTAAACATTACAGGTTTTGGGGTCGAACGGCTTGGAGGTATAGAGCAGGTTAGGACTTTTGACCTAGGGTAAACAGAATCAAAGAGCAGTCTAAAAGGAGCCCTAAAAGGGTAAGTGCTCTTTGATTTCTTGGGTTTATATCCCTATTATGGTCATAAAATCCTAACCTGGTATAGAGTGTGCGGGTTTGCGACTTAGGGTTTCTGATCGGGCATGCAAGATTGTGGTTAGAACAGTTCAAAGTTCAGGGTCTAAGGCATGCCTTGCAGGGTGGATTTTTCAAACAAAACCATTCGTGGGTGTGGCTAAAGTAACGGTTCTTGTATGTTGGGATATATGAAAGGGAGGAATCCCCAGAAGGAATATCTACTATTCGGAAGCTCGAGAATGTCTAACCCTAAACCCTAAATCCTAAACCCCAAACCCTAGAAACCCTAAACCCTAAATCCTAAACCTTAAGCCCTAAACCCTAAACCCCAAACCCTCCAAAGTGTGGAAGGGAGCTCAATCGGGGCCGTTAAGCTGAAAGCTACCAAGCACGGTCTGCAAGGTTTAGGGCTTACCCAGCAAGCCTGGGATTTAGGGTTTAGTTACTCAGAATAATGGGCTACTTTAACCCAACGTCGTAGGAACTTAGGGGAAAGTAGGCCATAATTATGGGCTACTGGCTTTCTAGGTAGGGTGTAGGGGCTTATAGGGTTTAGGGGTCAGGGTTTCAGCGTCATACTATGGACTTTAATGGGGATGCTACACGGGAGGGACATGAACGATGCCAGGTTCTTGCAGCTCTTTTTGTCTTAGGAACGCCAGTTTAGGGTTTGGGGTTAAATGTAATTTCATCTTTTCCTGTCACTTTGGGTTAATTAAGGTAATGTAGCCGTTATATTGGGTAAGAAAGTTTTACAGGAACATGCTTGTTGCTTCTTTAAGGTCTTGATGCATGTGTTGCAGGGCCTTGATACTTGGGAGAAGCTGTTTGGCAGTACATTGCGCTCATATTCGACAAGACCCCATATTCTAGAATCATGTGCTAGTTTCCAACAATCATTTTCTTGTGGAAATTCCCATAGGGTTCTGTTCGGGAAAACCTTCCGAATCAGTCACCCAGAGAGCCTAGCTACCCATGATAATGGGCTTGGGGTTTATGGCTTACGTCTTAGGGCTTGTTAACACACACAATATTGGGTTGCTGTAGCCCAAAGGCCCTAACATTCTTGGGGTTTAGGATTTAGGGGCTTAGATTTAGGGTTAAGGCTTTGGGGTTTTAGGCGCTAGTTTTTAGGGTTCAGACTTAAGGGTTTAGGCGCCAAGGCTTGGGGGTTTAGGGTCTAGGGTCTGCGGGAAAGTTTTGAAGAACCCCTTAGGAAAATACTGTTGACGGAGGAAATCTTGCACCACCTTAAGTCCCTAAAGTCCCAGGAACTACAGTAGTTTAGTGCCCCTAGGTGGTGCAAGATTCCATCCATCAACCGTAGGATTTAGGGTCTACGGTCTGCAGGAAAGTTTTGAAGAACCCCCTAAACCCTAAACCCTAAACCCTTAGGAAAAGAGTGGGGTCGACAGAAGGCCCTCATGAGTGTCATAGTGAGGGAACCGATTAATCCGCCTAGCCGAGCTACTGGGCCCTGGTAAAACTGAAAGCTCCTCTCCCTGCCAAGAGGACCAGGGGACTTATCTTGGCGTGAGGGTTCGATTGGGATAATGGAAAAGAAAATGGAAATTTTGGGGTTTAGGGTTTAGGGTATAGTCCCCCTTAAGTAGATAGACTATGGAGTCTATGGGGATCTTATTATAATGTACCCAGAGCCGGATTCTATCTACTTCAGGGGGACTATAGTCCCTACACGTCATATACTAGCCCAAGTTATCCCTAGCATTCACCTTGTCTCCAAGTAGCCCCCTCTGAGAAACGACCATGTGGATTCCACTCCCAACTTAAAGTTTAAAGGAAGGCAGTCAACAATGCCGACATATCCCTGCCATCCCTGGGGATCCCCTTTTCAAGAGGCCCCCCCAAATACAAACCCAAACCCCCAAACCCGAAAGACCAAACCACTAATCTCCCCAAATCCACACTTGGGGGGTCATGGGGACTTAGTAAGTAGGTTAATAACCCCTATAAGCCATAGACTAACCCCAATTATCCCCCTTCTAAACCTACTTACTAAATTCCCATAACCCTCCAAGCAGTTTCAATGCCCCAGCGGCCGCGAGAATTGCGAGCCGTTGTGGATGCACCGGCGCATATCAAGTTCTGGACCACCTGCGAGCTGGGAGCTTCTAAGCCCTAAGCCCTGACCTCTAAGCCCCTAAAACCTGCAGTCTCTGGGATGCTGCTTAAGCTTCAGGTTTTGGGGTTTAGGGTTCAAGGTTCAGGGCTTGGGGTTCAGTGGGTTAGGGTTTAGGGCTTTCCTAGGAAGCCTAGTTAGAAATGTTAATGGGCTACTTTAACCCAAAGTAATAGGAAAATAGGGGAAACGTTGCCTATAATTATGGGTAACTGGCTTTCTAGGCCCCCCTCCCCTAAACCCTAAACCCTAAACCCTTAGACCCCCCTACCCTCAACACCCAAAACCCTTCCGTCTCCTCTCCTGTGCCCAAATCTGCGTGGGGTCCCTAGCTTACTGGTCCTAAGGGTCCAAGGTTTAGGGTTTAGGGCCCAAATTCTATACTATTAATGGTGCCCTTAGGGTAGTGGCTTACTAACCTTAATTAAGTTTAATTATCCCTAAATAACCTTAATTAAAGGGGGAACCTAGGGGGGGTAATTAGTAGAGAGGGGGGTACTAGTTGAACCCATAATTACTGGTGGTTAGTCGGAGATAAGGGAACGTATTCTATGGGGAACGTTCCTGCATAATCCCTACTAACGACCAGTATGCTAAGGTATGCTCATTTTGAAAAACCAACTGCTCTTCGGGGAACGTGCCTTAGGATTGAGGAACGTTATTTTGGAACTTGTACCCTGAAAAGGGGGTCCTTAAGGAGTCTCGGGAGATGTAGGGATCAAAAGGGGATTTCAGGGGTCCCCCGTTACAGGCTATGTAAGGGAAGTTCTGAGAAGCTCAAATGTCAGCTGTCATCTAAACTCCTAGTATCCCCATCAACAGCCCTACAATACTCCCCTAGATAACCCCTATATGGCCCCCTTCGAGGAGTATTGTAGGGACAACTGTGAGGGTTGTTCTGGAGATTGTGAACTTTGGCGCTTGCGTGCTTGAGGCCAGTTTGAAGTTTGATGACAACACAACCCGTACATGCCTGCGTCCATTGGTAGCACAAGCCAGAAAACAGTCCTTTCTTCGAAGGATCTTGAAGGGACACATTGTAGCTGGACAAAGAGAAACTTGCAAGATCCTATGTACCGAAACCTAGAAAGCATGCTACTATAACATACCTAGAGTTATGCATAATTTTGTTCATGAACCGTAGCAACTTACTTGACACTGGAGGCAACCCAGAAACCCCTAAACTCTAAACTTTAAACCTCAAGTGCTAAGCCCCAAACCCAAAGCCCTGCACCCCAGACGCATATGAGCCATTGGTGCTTAGGAGGGAATGGGGGAATGGATTGTAGGTATTATTCTTAGGGAGTATATAGGGGCATCTAGAGGAACCCTAAACCCTAAACCGCAGGGAAATGCTGCCATTGCATGTCGGTGGCCCTGCTCCGAAGGATCCTAACCCTGCCATCAAGGATTAGAGCTGAAGGTTTAAGGGGTAAGGTTTAGGGTTTAGGGTTTAAGGTTGAGATAATATCCTAATATTAAAGCCCCCCACCATCCTTATATTAGATGCATTCTAATATTATAGCATGCTAGCATGATAGCATTATAGTATCACAGTATCATAATATAGCATTCTAGCATTATAGGTATACCACAATGGGAATATGTCATATCAGGAGGCGGGGCTTAGAATATTGGGAGGGGACTATGAAACCCTAAACCCTAAACCCTAAACCCTAAAGCCAAACTCGTAACATCAGGTATCCATGCATCTCAAGGGTGTCTAAGTGGACCAGTTTCGGTTTGGGATTTCATGGACTAGGGCTAAGGTATCTAGGGATTTGGCGAGGAGGGCTTAGGGAACCCTCAAATGACAAGTTGACTCTATGAGTGATACATTTACAGAAGCCAGCGCTGTAAACCACAGGCAAAGACTGGCAACGAAGGACAATCCAACCCTAAACCCTAGCCCCAAAGCCTAAACCTAAAACCTTAAACCCTAAGCACCTTCAACTAAGTCCCTCTATCCGTAAGGCCGGCATCGCCGAGGGCGTCGTCACCGAAACTTCTTCTTCTTCCTCTACCCGTACAGAGAAAAAAGGCGCCTTCCTGTTGTATCTAAAGAAACCTCATACCCCAACAACTGCTTAGAAAGCCAGTAGCCCATTATCATAAGCCACTTTGTCCTAATTTCCTACTACTTTGGGTTACTGGTGAATAGGTTGTTCGAGGTGTAACAGAGTTCCCCTAAACCCTATATAAACCCTTCCGTAAACCCAAATGTGGACCTAGGCGACTAGCTCGCCAGATACTCGTACTGGGCGTGCTGCAATTCTTATCAGAAGGGGATTTTAATTAACCTAGGCCCTATGATAAGGGCCCTATAACTATCCTAGGACCATAAAAGGATCCCAATCTTAGAGGTTGGCGTAACTAAAGCCCCGTAGTAGTTTAGGCATGAAGACGAGCTGGCAACTGAATCCAAACTTGAACGCTAAACCCTAAACCCTAAAGCCTAAACCCTAAGCCCGGAAGAAATCCTAACGAGCCCTCCAGATCTTGAAGCCTTAAGCCCTTTAATGTACACCAATGATTAAAAAACCACCTCCTGTTAAGTAGAATATTGGGTTTATATAAGGATAATAGAAAATGAAATGGAAACTACTATTTAGGGTTTAGGGTTGTAGACCCATGATTAATAAACCCCTCTTTTTGCGGGCCTTAATACCAGGATCCCTATTACAATCCCCATTAAGGGGGAAGGGGTCTATCAATCACGGGTTTACAAGGCCGTAAATTCTTAACCCGACGCCTTTGAATTATTTTAGCCGTTCACCTTAAACCCTGCGCCCTAAATTTTCTGTCAACCACCTGGCATTGTTCCTTAACCCCATCTACCTAATATGTCCTACCCTATATACACCGTCCATTGTACGCACTATACGCACTATACGCACTACCGGGCATATGTGTAAATATAAATCTATATATAACATACATACATTACATAGACCCTGTAAGGCACCCGAAGCCCTTCAACCCTAAAACCTAACCTGTAGGGCACCCCGAAATCGCGGTATTTAGGCTAAAGGCCCATAGCAGGGGCCCCTACTTCTAACGCTGGGAATCTTGCCTTGGCATTGCCCAAAGCTGCGGCCGCTAAGACCGGAGTGCATCCATCCTGAGTGAAGGGCTAAGGGTTTAGGGATTAGGGTTTAGGGTTTCCTCAAAAGGGACCCCCGCATAAGCTGTGAGGAGGTTATGTGGGGTCCCCACTACAAAGTCCGTCGGGATTGTTGTGACCTAGAAAGCCAGTGACCCATAATCATAAGCAACTTTCCCCTATTTTCCTATTACTTTGGGTTAAAGTAGCCCATTACTATGGGTAACTAGGCTTTCTAGGGAGAAACTTACTACTTAAACCACAGCCGGAAGGACGTGTGCTCCAATGCCCGAGAGAAACCACAGTGATTACTGAATGCCTAGTGCCCCGGGTGAAACAGGGCAGATTGTTGAGACTATTACTGGAATCCTTTATGATGTTTGCATTTAGACGAACATCATTCCCGAACTCTAGGGTACTTTGGAACATGCGGGATTCTAAATATCAACGGGATTGCCGCGCAGAATATCTTGGCGAAAGCCCAACACATCCGTTCTCAAATTCTCCATCGGTACTCGAGCTCTGACCTCTGAACTTTAGCCAAATTGGCAGTTTCCGCCAATGGGGACCCCGACAAAATTTCCAATGTACTATATTCATTACAAGCCGCACGCCGAGAGGGAGACCCTAATTTCCGGACCCTAATTGAGATCTAACAATCCTGCACATACTCAATTTTGATGCCAACTCCGCACAAGCGCGACATAACAAACTCGACGCCCCAAATCCCAAGCCTGAGTCCAAAACGTTAAACTGCAAACAATGCCCATGCCCTCAACAACAGCACCCGCCTAGACAGCCAGTAGTCCGTAATTATAGTCTACTTTCTCCTAGTTGCCTACTACTGTGGGTTAAAGACGTCCATCGTTTTGGGTAACTCGCACTAAACCCTAAACCCATTCTTTGGGCTAGCTAGCCTTTCTAGGTATATGTCCTTATAAACTCCTATTTAACCCCTATATCCCTTTTAAAGTGCTTTCTGGGCAAATTCTGAACCGTAATCCCCAAACCCTAAACCCTAACCTTACTTCCCTTACATCCCCTTGAAAGTGCTTTCTGGGCAAATCATGAACCCTCAACCCTAAACCCCGCACCCTAACTATGCTACTGCTCCCCTAAGACCCCGCGTTGCCTCGTTGCTTCTTGTTTCCAAACCACGTAAACGAAACATCTGGGAGGACAGGTGTGTCTATTCCAAGCAACTTGTCCGCGTTGCTGCGTCGCTGCTGGCCCGCAAGTGCCGGGCACTCCGGTGCTGGCGATGAAAATCGGACGCCTGCCATTGGAGGGATCGCATATTCCAGGGAGCAGATCTGTTCGAATCGATGATGGGCAGCGCGGGTGTGCCACACCTACAAATTCCGGAGCCGTGGCAGCCACTTAAGAGCAACACTTCAAGAAGCTTGCACCTGAAATGGGCTGTCTTTCGCTCCTGGTGGCAGACTTTGTCGCTGCCAGTCATGTGAGCTAGAGTCCAAACTCCCAGTATCCCCCTTAATTAATCACTATGATACTCCCCTATATTTAAGGAGTTTAGACTATAGCTCGTGTCAAAAGCAATTAAGAAGTGCTGAGATAACAAGGTTGTCCGGGTGTTGCACGGAATCTTTGATTGCTTCGATTGTCGCCAGAAAAAGGCTGCATGGGCCCTATGACCCCCATATCCCCTCTAAAGGGCTTTCTGGGCAACTCCTAAACCCCAAACCCTGACCGTAACACTTCCCCCATAAAAGCCTCCAGTGGCCCCTGTAAGCCCGGTATCTCTTTTCAAGGGCTTTCTAGGCAAATCCTAAGCCCTCAACGCTAAACCCTAAACCCATCAAGTGGCCCCTAAACCAAACTCCCTTATAACCTCAACCCTAAACCCTGAACACCCTAGACCCTAAACCTAAATCGCAAACCCTCAATCCGAAGCCCTAAACCCTCAANNCCTCAACCCTAAACCCCATATCCAGTTTTAAGGGCTTCCTAGGCAACTCTTACACAACCCACATATAACGCTATATAACCCCATATCCCGTTTAAACGGCTTCCTAGGCAACTCCTAAACCCCATATAATCCACACATAACCCTTTCTAACCCTATATCATCTTTAAAAGACTTCCTAGGCAACTCCTTAAACCCCAAACCCTAA